>APFE031368082.1:295754-323335 GCA_000404065.3 Pinus taeda
GTGGTAGGTTTTTAGAAATCCTGAGTGCCCTCCTAAGGGAGAGGTGTGCAATTCCCTAAGAATCTTTTGTTTGAGTTGGGAACTCTTACATAAGTATAACCGATCCTTGTACCATAACGAATCATTTTTCCAGCTAAATGTATCAGATGTACTAGGATCTTGTTGTATCTTTTGAATGAGTACCCACACTTCCTCGTCATTCTTCCATTCATTCCTTGGTTCATTTATCCAGTCTGGTTGGATAATAGAATTGACGCAAAGAAATGCTTCCACATCCTCATCCTTTCTTGAGAGTGCATCTGCCACAACATTTTTCTTCTCTTTTTTGTAGATTATTTCAAAGTCATAACCCAACATCTTTGTGACCCATTTTTGTTGCTCTTCTAAAGATAATCTTTGTTCTAAAAAGTATTTAAGACTATCATGATATGTTTTTACCTTGACGTGTCTTCCCATTAAGTAGGGTCGTCATTTCTTAAGTGCATGTAGTATTGCCAACATTTCCTTCTCATAAATAGCTTTGTGTAAATACTTTCCTTTGATTGGACGACTTTTGAAAGCAATGGGTCTTTCTTCTTGCATTAAAACAACACCAATTCCATTTCCCAAGGCATCACATTCCACAATAAAGGTTTTTGTGAAGTTCGGTGTAGCTAAGAATGGTGCTTGGCACATTGGCTCTTTAAGATGTTCAAAGGCCTTCATTGCTTCTGGAGTCCACGAAAATGCATCTTTTTTCAATAATGTTGTTAGAGGTGCTGCTATTATCCCATAATTCTTAACAAACTTGCCATAATACCCTGTCAACCCGAGAAATCCTCGTAGATGCTTTATGGATATGGGGATTTTCCATTCCTTAATGGTTTTGATTTTGCTAGGGTCTAGCTTAACACCTTCATGAGATACAATATGACCCTGATATTCCACATCTTGTACTCCAAAGAAACATTTGGAGATTTTTGCATATAAGTGTTTCTCCTCCAATAGTTTGGGCACCATGTCAACATGTTGGACATGATCCTTCCAAGACTTGATGTAGATTAGTATATCATCAAAAGATACTAACAAAAATTTCCTAAAGAAGGCTTTGAAAATGGAATTCATCAAACACTGAAATGTAAAAGGTGCATTAGTAAGGCCAAAAAGCATGACCAAAAATTCATGATGACCCTCATGAGTTATAAATGTTGTTTTTGGAATGTCTTCAGTCTTCATTCTGATTTGATGACATCCTGAATGAAAATCCAACTTGGTGAAGTAATTTGATCCATGCAATTCATCCAATAATTCATCAATGATAGGAATGGAAAATTTATCTTTAATAGTGAGCTTGTTGAGCTCCCTATAATTTGGACACATACGCTATGATCCATCATTCTTGTGAACCAATACTACTAGAGCAGAGAAAGAACTTTGACTGTGTTGAATTATACTAGCCTCTAGCATTTTTGCAACCATACGTTCAATTTCACTCTTTTGGACATAAGGATATCTGTAAGGCCTGATGTTTGGAGGAACATTTCCTGGAATCAAATTAATAGCATGATCATAATCATGGATAGGTGGGAGGCCTTTGGGAGTCTCAAATACCCTCGAATGATTGTCCAAGACGTTTTGGAGATCTGGAGAGAAATGGATGATTTCGATGTGGGGAACCTCTAGTAAACATAATTGTGCAATTATGCCTCGTTGTTCTTTCTTTAGAAGCTTTGTCATTCCATTAAAATTGATTATCTTTCCCGGTTTCCCTGTGATACCCCTTAATTCACCTTCATTTCCTTCTGAAGAGAATTTCATGAAAAGTTCTTGAAAATTAAAAGCTATTGTACCCAAGGATTGTAGCCATTAGACTCCTATTACAACATCAGCACCACCCATTGGAATGGAAAGCATTGGGCTATTCAATACATATTCTCCCATGGATAGCTTGATATTAGGGCACTTTCTTGAGCAATTTATGGTTCCTCCACTTGCAACCATCACTTAACACTCTGGTGCTGGATATAGGAAGCAATTCAATTCCTTGGCTATCTTACAATGAATAAAATTATGTGTACTTCCCGAATCAATCAATACTATTACCTTTTTATTCTTGATATGCCCTTGTATCTTGATAGTTTGAAGAGTGGTAATTCCATCCAATGCATTACAAGATATGGTGAGATTCATTTCTTCTTTTTCTAGGATTTGTTCCCGGTGTATATCCTCTTCTTTTGACATTTCTTGTTCCTTTTCTTCCTCCTTTTCACAACCTATGTAAAATAATTTCTTTTTGACACACTTATGACCTTTAGTGTATTTGGTATCACAACTGTAACAAAGCCCTTTTGTTCTTTTTTCTTCCAATTGTGGTGGTGTCAACCTTGTAGGTTGTAGATGGCTAGGGGCAGCAACACTTCCATCTTTATAATTGTGAGTGGTAGGCTTCCTTGTTGCCATAATTTTGCTTTCCATTTTTCTTGCTAACCTGAATGCCTTCTTCAATGAATGTGGCTCCCAATGGCGAATCTCATGTTGGATGTTATCTTTTAAAGTCCCTATGAACACATCATCCTATGCTCATCTGGAATATATTTTACCCTTATATTCAATTTTTGGAAGTCCTCAATGTGCTCCATCATTGAACCCTTTTGTTTGAGATTTATCGATTGGCTAAAAAAGTATTGCTTTTTGTATCCTCATAATGTGCTATCATTTCATCTGTCAAAATAGCCCAAGTGACAATTTGTTTACGAGAACAAAGCCATCGATACCATGCAAATTGATTTGGTTCCAAATATAAAGTTGCAATGCATACCTTTTGTGTGTTTTGCACATTATGGAGATCAAAAAATTGCTCCATCTATAGTATCCATGTTTTGGGATCCTTGCCATCAAACTTCCTCATATCGATCTTTGGAACATGGTGGTTCTTTGATCTAATGTTAGAGTCTATGAAATCATGATTAACATTTATTTTATTCTCATCATGAGTTTCCTTTACTACCCTTTCGCCATTAGTAAGCATTTCTTGTAGAAACTTTGTCAAATCTATCTTCAAATCTTCCATGCCTTTCTTTAAATCATCCATTTTAGCTTCCATGTCGTCCATATTAGCTTCTATGCCTTTCTTTAAACCATCGATCTTAACTTCCACGTCTTTCTTTAAACCATCCATCTTAGCTTCTACGTCTTTTTTTAAACCATCCATCTTAGCTTATGTTACTTTTTGTGCGACTGAAATCTGTTGCACTTGGTCTTGTAATTTTGATATATCATGTTGCATTTTTCTTCTTCTTCATGAGTCATGCTAGAACTTTCAAATTGCTTACTAGGTGTTTCCATTTTCTTTTGTCAGGGCATACATTACCTATAATAATGCTTCACTATACCTTTGAATTCCTTCAAACTAATTTTTCAAACCAAGCTTATGCAAAAATTTAAAAAAATCTACACACCTTTTTTCACTTTGTAGGAGCTTGATATTGAATTTGATGTATCTCTGTAATTTTGGATCTCCTAGGTCTGAAATTTCTTCCTGTGGTAACTGTCTAAGTAATATTTCTAACCCTGTAAATCTGATCAAGATTGGATTCTCTAATGAAGAGTTATGTCAAATCTCCCACAATGACCTGAGTCTAAACTGGTTTAGTAGAGCGAACTTGTACAACGTGCCGTGGGTCACTGTTTCAACCTTAGGTTCTAAAACTGATACCCAAAAAAACTACAGTCCGTCCTCTTTCTGTAACTTCTTACAAAAATTCAATCTGATGCTCATAGCAAAAGTTATGACAATTTTCCCAAGGTGACCTGTTTGGAATGTAATTCGAGGGTCTGCAAAAACCCTAACTTCATCAGATTATATCTCTGAAAATTAGTGAGACGGGATCTAAAATTTGAAGCTGAGGTTCAGACCGATTTCTTCTCAAATGGTTTTTTTTTTAGCTTCTGAAACTTCGTAGCGAAATATTTATAGCGAATATTCCATGAAGACCTGTTTTAGATGAAATTCTGGAGCTTGCAAAAACCCTAACTTCCTCAGATCATATCTCCGAAAATTTAGTGAGACAAGATCTAAAATTCGGACCCGAGGTTCAGCGAGATTAGTCTCAAATGGGTTTTGTTTTAGCTTCTAAAACGTTGCCAAAAAGAAGTTATAGTGAAAATTCCACGATGCCTTGTTTGGAGCAGTGAAACCCTAGAATCCAAAGTTCTGATACCAAATTTTATGAAACCAGCTCACAAAAAAATAGAAAAGATAGATCAACGCCTTAAAATTCAGCCTCTTGGAGGGGGAAACCTCTTTTACATTACACAAATGAACAATTCTTGGATGATTCAAATGACAAAACCTCCTTTCTATATATAGGAGTCTAAGGGGTCACAATATAACCAAATCGATCTAACAATAATAATATAAAGGCACAAAATTAACAATAGAGGAATTTTGTGGGGCACAATAATAACAATATGGAGACAATAGGGGCACAACAATAACAATAAGTGATACAACGAAAATAGTAATGGGGGAATCACTAGTATTATAGGGACCTAACAAACAACTTCTTTTAGTGATTTTTTTTCCTCACTCTTGCTTGGGCTTTGTCTTCTCCTGAGCTCTAATACCATGTTAATTTTAGATAACAATGGTATGTTCTATGCTTTAGCACAATTTACCTCAATGTTCCTTTAGTAGCCCAATGACAATTTCCAATTATTTCCTATAGCAATCGCATTAACTTAATCACATTAACAGTAAATGCAGATAGAACATAAAAACAAGTGTAGAAGACAAGTCAAGACAAGAGGACACAAGATTTGGCAGATGCCAAGGAAAAACCCCAATGTAGGGAAAACGCTTTAATCAAATCTTCTTATTATTATTCAATAGTTCAACAGAGAGAGAGTACAAATATCAAATATACTTTCCCAAAACAGCCCTCACAAATCTGCAGTCAAACTTCAGCCCTAAACATAAAGTCAACGCTGGTCAAAATGGCAGCAACATGTCCTAAATGTAGCTCGGTCAACCCAAGTCAAACTTGGTGCAGCTCCGGATGCATTTGAAGGAGGCTCCACTACTCTTCCTTTGACATAATCCATGGCATCATTTTCTTCCAGAGTCAAATCTAGAGACATCTTCCATGCATGATAGTCGGATTTGTCCTTAACTTTTTCCTCGAATTTGAAGTAAGGTGTAGTCGTCATTAGGACTAGTTTCAAGTTCTTGTCCAACAGCTTCCCTTAGCGATTGTTTTTCCTCACTCTTTCTTAGGCTTTGTCTTCACCTGAGCTCTGATACCATGTTAGTTTTATATAACAATGGTATGTTCTATGCTTTAGGACAATTTACTTCAATGTTCCTTTAGCAACGCAATGACAATTTCCAATTATTTCTTGTAGCAATCACATTAACTTAATCACATTGATAGTAAATGCAAATAGGACATAAAAACAAGTGTAGAAGACAAGCCAAGACAAGAGGACATAAGATGTGGTAGATGCCAGGGAAAAACCTTAATGTGGGGAAAACCCTTTAATCAAATCTTCTTATTATCATTCAATAGTTCAGCAGAGAGATAGAGTAAAAATATCAAATTTACTTGCCCAAAACATCCCTCACAAATCGGCAATCAAACTTCAACCCTAAACAGAAATTCAATGCTGGTCAAAATGGCAGCAACACATCCTGAATGTAGCTCAGTCAACCCAAGTCAAACTTGGCCTGAACATGAGGTCAAAGTTAGCCCCAAACGGCTCGGTCAAACTTAGTCAAAGGAGAGAGAAACATTGTTGTAATTTATGCGGTCAAAAATGAAGTCAACACTGGTCAAACTACCCAAAACATCTTGGTTTTTGTGCCCAGCAACTCGGCCTAGGAAAATTGAAAATTTTCCCTGAAAACTGAAGCCAAAGATGGTCAAACGAGCCCTGGTCAACGTTATTATGTTTCTCTGTAATTTCGGCATGTTCTGTCCCTGAAATTTTCGGCCTCCTGCCACACATGCGAAGAAGAGAGAGAGGTTGCCCAAGTTGTACGAACCAATCAAGAGAAGAGAGAGACATGATTGATGTGATGAGTGATATCCAAATGAGGAGAAAGGTCACTCCTATTATATAATTCGTTGAGGGTGAGGAGACACATCCATTGGGCTTCTTGAGCCTACATTTCATTGAGGCCGACCTTGACAATTTGTGCATGAGAGAGAATAAATTCAAAATTCCACTTCAAAATGAGATGATCTTTATATCAAAATTTGACCTCTCAAAAAGAGGAATCCAATGTAATAATCATCTTCATCATATGAGTTTTCCTAAGGTGGAATTTAACCCTAGTTGCTAATTTTAACAGTGATACATATGCAATATGCCAAGACTGTAATATATGCGATATGTGATATGTCAAGACTGTAATATATATGTGATATGCCAAGACTGCAATATATGTGAAATGCCAAGATTGCGACCATGACTATAATACATATGTGATGCCATGCCATAGACCATACCATGTGATGCTAGAGAAAATACCATCGTGTGATGCCAAGAGAAAATACCATCTTGTGATGCCAAGAGACAATATCATTGTGCGATGCTAAGAGACAGAGACCATCATGTTAGGCCCATATAACAATGCAGGGTCCATAATGTGATGCCCATGACAATGTCCATACACTAGTGTGACGCCCCGAACAAATAAAACCAATTGTGATAATCGAGCCTCAAAAAAGTAGTGCGATGTCACATAGATGTATTTTTATCCATGGGAATTCATGAGCCTTACGGAGAATAGGAGAGTCAATATATAGAGTTTCCATGAACGAAGGAGTCACAATTCGTTGGACAAGTCGACATAAGAATTTAGAGTGAAATTCTTGAATTTCAAATTTGCTTATAATAATATTTTCCATGTGCTTTGATTTGTCACATTAATCAATACTAATAGTGCCGACATATTAACATTACTTTTATTAATTTGAATTTTCCTTGGCCATTATAAAGTGTCCTTTTTAGAGAAAAATGAGCTTGGGGTCTATGGGAAATTTGTAACATAGCCGCCCAAATTTCAACACTCACTCTCAGCTAGGGAGGAATTTCCATCATCATCATAAATCTTATCTCATCTTTTCTCTGCTTCCTTTCGAAACAATCTCATCTTGGATGCCATATCACTATATAAGAAGGTAGATAGCTACATCATCATTACATTTCATCTTATAGAAGAAGAATAATGCACAATCATTGGTAGGGGAGATCAATCCTCAAACCTTGTCTTTCGAACAAGTCTCATGACTTTCATAACAAAACATCCATAACATAACTCAGTCCCTTTGATAATTAGTTAAACAATCTCGATCTAATAGAAGAAGAAGAGGAACCATCATAGGGGAGTCCATCTCAACCCACATCATCATCATAGGGAAGCATCCAACTTCCATCCAATAATCAATATGGTCATCTGAAATAGAATTATCATTTTCATCAAGTCATATCTCAACTCGGCTCATCTCGCTCATCTTCATCTGTTGTACAATATTGAATCTAAAGAACGTACCATCATAGGGGATCCCATCTCAACCCACAACAACGTTGGAGAGCCTAGCTCAATCAAAACAATATCAAAGATCCTTGCCTTAACCTAAAACCACATTGGTGAGCCACTGTACCACCCGCAATCAAGGACAACGAGGAAGGTCCTATGGGACACTCTCACCTCATGTTTATGACAATAGGGAAGGTCCTATGGGACATTCTCACCCCAAGTCATCTCATAGGGGAGCATTCGGCTTCCACCCTATATTGAGCAATAGGCGATATACAACTTACCAGTCAAGGATCACAACCACCCTGTTATACAATCGATGGGCAAGATACCACTTGCTATATAAGAGGTAAGGATCACATCCATCCTATTGCCTATCAATCTTTCTAACAATGACCCTCAAGAGTCATGTGTTAGAACACTTGCATCATCATCCAAGCTTGGGTGAGATACTAGACTTACCAAAGGTAAGGATCACACACCCCTAAGCCTCCTCAACCTATTGGCCAAATGGGGAGGGACAATCCCAACAAGCCTAACTTGTGGGTATGATGCCAACTAGTGTATCTTCTACTAGACCTAGATAGGGGCAGATACCTAACTTGTCAAAACAGACAAGGATCATGCACACCCTATGGGTGACAATAGGGGAGATACTCGACCTACTACAAGAGTAGGGATCACACACCTATTTTCTAGAGATCCCTCAACCCCAGGAGCAATCAATACTCCATTCCTCACCTTAGGAACTCAACAAGAGGGAAGAGCTATGCTCAGTGTTCTCGATCAACGAGGACCTCTTCCTATCATCAGTGCCTTCACTAGACATATGGATGTTAGTACTGGCCATAGTGCATGACACTGAGAGATCATCGAATCAACCGCAATCATATATGTTGTAACTCAACACTGCAAATGTCTGCATCCTTATCATTCAAGAAGGTGATGGAGGCTCATGCCTTTTGTTTTTTTGGATATTTGATCTGTCAAGAAACACATGATTTTCTGCATGTTGATTCTCACAATAAGTCATAGTCAAGCCCAACATATAAATAGCTTTCAAAGAACTTGTAACCAGTCATCAATGCATACAAAGTGCTCATATCAGGCATCAGCTCAAACAACTAATTGAAGAGTTCAATCATACTACTTCATGCAATACAAAGAACAATATATTTTTTTTTCCTATTATACAAGACATCAATCAAATATTATGTTAGAGAAAACACATATCATAAAGAAGAGAATACCATATTCATCCTTTCTCCCTCTTATGCAAGGAGGTAGTAACCACGAGCCTTAGTTTGTCTCATATAGCTTTATTATCTCAATACGTGAAGATGTTTATGGCTCAGCTATGACCAAACTTTGTCTAATTTAGAGTGCATACAAGGATCCATTTAGTAACAATAATCCGTTAAAGCAATCCATAATGCCATAAAAACACTTCTATATGACAAATGGATCTCGATGTTGTATGGGGTAAACCATTCCTATCAGCAAAGAGTTGTTAGCTCATAAAATCAATAATCAAAGGCATACTTTTAATAACATAATATGTTTGTTGTTTTAATCATGTTATTTCTAATCATCCATCCCAAATAAATAATAGGTGTTGGGATCTAATCAAGGGTTTCTCCCTCTAAATGGGAAGCCTCTTTGATCGTCGTCAATCGTGACATCAACCCATCTCTCATATCACTGTCATGCATCAACAAACCTGTTAGATCACAGAGTCAAACTATATTTGGTTCTCATATATATATATATATATTATATATATATATATATATATATATATATATATATATATATATATATATTATATATATATATATATATATATATATATATATATATCATAGTCATGACAAGTCACCATTAGTTGTTTTTTAGTGACATCTAAGCATACCATCCATCAAAAGTCCCATCTTCACAAATATTTTCCATCAAAGTCCTATCAAGTTAGATCATCTATTTTTGTCACATTGTCAAATGTTGTTATCATAGCAGTCACAACTTATCTAAGCCTTATCTAGATCAATCAAGGAGATATCAATGGATCCTAAGAATCAATCTTACAACCACATTATTGCCATCAAGGTTAAAACGCTCCTTACAAGCATTGTGAACAAAATCAGGTTAGTGTACATCAAGGAAAAAAACTTCCTTAGACATGCATTACTCTAGAGTATTGTATGAATTAAGGCTTCTCTGGGAGTGATATTCTTGTCATACTTCAGGGCTTACCTTGCCATCTCAATATTATAACTAAATCGAAAGATATCAATTATCCATACCTTGTAATATTCATATACCATAACAACATGTTGCATTTGTCATATGCTCAGAATACTTTTTCACTTGCTTTTAATATATTTGCATCAAGTTCTTTTTCCAGCTCAAGCTTCCTCTTTCCAACTTTTCTCTTCCTACACTTATCAGCGTCTAGATGATCCTCAAGAGGGATCTTCTTATCACATCTTCATCAAGAAGTTAGAAGAATTCAAATATTTATGCAAGAAGGATAAGTAATAATCAAAACAATAAATCTAAATAAGAGCAGAGTCATAAAGAAATAGAAGGTTCTTATCTTGAACAAGGGTTGAAGGAAGAGATCAATTCCTTCTTGATCTTGTTATCAAGAGTCTACATAAGAAATACAACCATTCCCAAAATTACTATTCCAAGTCCTTTTTTAATCATGAGGTGCCATTGGTCATCAACAGGGGAGGAGATACCTCAACTGTCAACAACCAATCCAAACATATTGTCTCTTGGAGTGAATCAAGCTAGGGTTTCAAGACTTCAGGCCTTCAACATCTCAGATCCATGCTTTAGGGTTTCTTTCAAACCCTAATCTTATGCTATCCATCAAACCCGAACAAGGGTGCCTAGGGTTTTCTTCAAACCTTCGCATTTTTTTAGGTCTCCGCCATCTTTACTCGCTTCTATCAATGGTGTCTTCACAAGGGTGATATCCATGACTTTTCTTCAACCCAACTCTGAAACCATGCTAATCTTCTTTTGGGTCCATATTGTTCTTTGCTTTGATAATTGAATTACATCATTTACACAATGAATTCAATCCACAACATTATAATCATCATCATATGCAATTATTTAGAAAGAACAACATCATCAGTGATGCAACGGAACATAAAGGAATAACGAAAGAAAATCAAGAACTCATAGAGACACTAGGATTGGGCGTTGAGGAGATTTGTCCTCGTGGCCTCCAAACTTGTGAGGTACTTAGCAATGGTAACTCAACCAACTGAGCTAACCCTTGGGGCTCATTTAGGAAGTTATACAAAAGAAAAACATCAACTAATAAACATGGAAGAGTAGTAAAATAACCATGAAACAATGACACCAGACAAAGAATTTAGGCACACAATGAGGGAAAACCCCACAAGCGGAAAACCCATAAATATTCCCTTATGTGAGAGAGAGAGAGTTCCAAATTCATTATTACATCAGAAATAACCATAGCTGAAAATAAGAGCCAAACCATTAACCAAGATTGTGATCAAGTGCCATGCCAAAAGTCAATTTCCTGAAATTTCAACCCTCCCTAGAATTTCGGCCCTCTTATAATTTCATTGGATCGAAGATGCATGAGATCAAATTGATGTGTCCAAATGAGGAGAAATGATCTCCTTTATATATCCTTCAAGTGAGGGTTGAATGGGTGCCTCTTAGGAGCCCAACAAACCTAATAAATTTGTTGAAATATGGCAACAAGAATATTCCAATTTAATTTGTCCTTGAATTAAATTTTGAATTAAAATCAAATTTAGTCTTAATGGCTACTTAGAAATAATTAATTAATTTATTTTAAATTAATTAGTTGGAGAAATTCAAGTTAGAAGTCTTTCTAAAGCCATGCAAGAGTTATCCCTTAAATTAAAGAGATAAGATTGAGTTATATTTGAATTGTAATTAGTTAACTCAGTTTACTAAGTTAAGTCCAATTAAATTAGTTCCAAACTGTTTGAGGAACTAATAGTGAGTTAACAGTCAGTTGGTGCATTAATGCACTCAACTAGTGCTACTCTAATTGACTGAAGATTCCCTCATCAGAAACTCATGCATGTCTATTCTGAGAAAGACCCAGTTGAGATTAATGTTCAAGGGCAGTGTACTGTCAGTTGCATGTGTTTTCTCATGGAGAAAAATCATGCATGCAGTCAAGGATTCATCCTTGAGGATTGCACAGTTTTGAAGGCTTGTTATTCCACTTGGTAATAGGCTAATCATCCACAAAGAACAATGCAAGGAAATAGGAGCTTGGAGGGTAGAGAGGAAAGCTGGAGAGAAGCCAAGATTGCCTATGAGCATCTGTGAGAATTGTACTGAGAGCTGGCTAGCTGTGAAAGCTAAGGCTTTGTATAATTCCTATGTATTTCCACCATGTATGATAATAAAATAGTGTGGGGTTTTTATCTGAGACTTTCCCCAAAGTATGTTCATGTGTATTGTGTCATTGATTCTTCTTCTTCTGGTTATATTGTTCAGCTCGATCTTTAAGCTTCCACAAATTGATAGTAGAAGTAGGTTATAGTATTCTGCTTTGATTTATATTGCGTTATCGAGTTAACCTATCACAAATTTTTCTACAAAATTTTGGAGGCAAATTTAAAAAATTAAATTTTCATTTATTTTTCAAGATGAAAATACCGATCATGGCTACCAAATTTTCCAAAATTCAAGACCTTCCTTCACATGGTCACAATGTTTTGCACACAACACGTGACATTCCAGGACGTTGGACACTAGTTTAACTCCATCCCAATTGTTTGTACCATAATTTGTATGACATCCCTTACTGCCAAAAGTGTTTGATATGTTCCTGGAATAGTCCCACCATGCCATATCAAGTTTCTTTGCCTCCCATATTACTTTATGCATCCTTTCATATATATCTCTCCATGTTGGTCCAGAGGCTCACAGTGAAAACTATCAATGCAAAGTGGTGTTTGGCTCCAGCCAAAACAATTGGCTCTGCCTTCGAGTATGTGACAACCTCCATCTCCAAAAACCAAAAAATCTTGAGCCATGAAACTAAAAAATTTGTATTTTTCTTGA
The DNA here is from genome assembly GCA_000404065.3 of Pinus taeda. Lineage (NCBI taxonomy): Eukaryota > Viridiplantae > Streptophyta > Pinopsida > Pinales > Pinaceae > Pinus > Pinus taeda. Next base: position 308,368 of record APFE031368082.1, read on the forward strand.
AGTTGTAGGTTCGCCAAGCCCACAACCCCCTTATAACCACAAATTCGTTCACTTGGGATTCTCTCCACCACTGCTATTATTGAGAAATCTAGGGAATCATGAATTAGGTGATTTCTCTTAATTAGTAACTGATTGTGAGTGCCTTTTAGTTCATTATATTAGGATCTTCTTGTTGCTTAAGTTATTAGTGTTTTTCTTCATCAAACAGCTACCGATGCATGAACATAAATAGATAAAAGACACAAAATGTAGGCTATCATCTAGGGCCAAAACCTCTCACTCTTTGAGAGGAAAACCCACACAAATTCTTTTTATAGAGATTCCAATTAATGAATACCAAGACCAAGACCCTTGACCTAGTAGCCTCTTCAAGACCAAGACACGAGTCCTCTTCCATCTTCTTGTTTGCTTTCTCTCAGTTCCTTCTACTTCAAATTTCGCACCATATGTGATGACACTGAATTGTGATCACTGAGTTTGTCAAAGATACAAAACTCTCCTTCAGTAACAACATTGAATCCTGAACCAATGTCACTACCCTATTCGAGATACCACTGAGACCCTCTTCCTTGTCACAGCGATAAGCCTTTGTCAGATACTTGTGACCTTTCTACTGTGTGGCATTTAATATAGGAAACCCTTTTCACAGTAATCTGAACTTGCTTCTCTTCTTGTTGACATTTTAATGTATCCATCTGAGCTCAGAAAGAGATTTGAATTCTTGTTGACTGAGATTAGCCCTTATTGTCCCTTCATCTTTTGCTCATTGTCCCTTCCATCTGAACTTGTTTCTGTACTATAGATTCGAACTTGCTTTTGTTTTTCCCATTTGAAAAACTTGAAGAGATGTTTGAAATTCTCTGATTGTGGAATACGCTGAGGTCCCTATATATAGTAGTATGTCTGTCACATTAAGCTGACATTAATATATGAATAGTTGTGGCTCCATAATGAGAAGTTGACATGAGTTTGTTACTTTATCTTGAAGCTGACATGAAGAGGAGGACTTTGTGCTTGTCGTTCGAGAGCTATATAGACTCATATACATTTGACACATGCCCAAGAAGGGCTCTTCGTAAATGACATTAACTCTTTGATTTTTAATGACAAATCCTAAGGCTGTCAATGGGAGCCATCAAAATAAAATATCTTGCTCATGAAACCCATGAAGCAAGCGTCGCAAAAATAATTTTATTTTCTTCTTTACATCATTTACAAAAATCACAATTACATGTCATTATGAAGATCAAACCTAGTTACACTTTTCAATGCTCCCTCTTAACTAGGGAGGTATTCATAATGGTACTTTGTCATTCTCAATCTGAAGAATGTCTCATAAGAAGAGTTGGATTAGTAACCCATCTGTCTAGCATCATATTTAACCAGCATTCTCACATAGCAAGGCCTTGATTAACAACTCTATCCTCATAATCAGAGCACAATGTTGGTGAGACCAATGATTAATAAACACCATAATCATTGTCTCTCAAGACACATACTCCACATTGGGGTTCATTGAGTATGACCTTCCATTGGACTATTCTTATCTTGGGTGGTCAATCCTCAAATAATATCGATCCTCTATGACTACTCTTATCTTGGATGCCCTATCTCATCCTCAAAGAGCATGGGATGCCAGATGTTTACCCAATCCTCTCATTTTGTCTTCGCAAGTGAAGACCAGAATGATGTGCCTATCTCTCCCTCTCAATTAGGGAGTGTTGACCACTACGTGTCAACGACTCATAACAGTACACCCTCTTTTTTCGCAAAAGGGATAGCACCTTATTGATGTATCTGTGCCATCCATCCATCATCATCAACCTGACCAAGATGTTATAATGTAAACTCATTCTGCATGTATGTGATGTAAATAATCTCAACATATTCGTGTCTTGTATGTAACGACCTAGGTAAACCTAGTTTTCGAATGACGATCTACATTCTGGGAGGTTTTTTGTCTCACTAGTCCATTCTCGAATGATTGGCAGAGTTTTCCTTCAGTCTTACCCCAAAGCCGAAATGGGATTTTGTCATTGGGATCTTAGACGAGTCCTAGTGTTCTAGATCGAGTCTATGTAAAAGTGATATGGGAATAATCCTAACTATTTGGTTAGGTTATTTTATTACAAATTACTTGATCTCTTGGATTATATTTGTGTCGCAGAAATGAGTATTATGTGAGAGTCTTTTACAAATGGGTTTTCCCCTTTTAGATGTAAAAAAAATGAAAATGTATAAAATGTCTTGGGGGTTGGAAAAATAATTTATCCCCTCATAGGTTAATTAATTAAATTTTCTAGCCAAAAATTAATTAAAATCTTAAGCCAGAAATTTAATTAATTCTAGGTCCTATGTAAATTTAAATTCTCCAAAGGCAAAATTTATCGATCCTTAAAAATTAAATTTTAAGAGGTCTCGGGACTAAGGTAAATTAATTATTTTGATAAATTTTAAACATTTGATCCCTAGGGTTAAGTCAAAGTCAAAATTTTGGGGAAATTAACTCAAAATTTTAATTTTTGAATTAATTAAAATGCATTTAATTGAAAAATTCGAGTTTCCCCAAATATTTAAATATTTCGACGGATGAGATTAAAAGAAATTTTAATTTTCATCAACGGTCGAAATTACTTTAATGAGGATCACTTGAACTAGCCGTTGGAGTATTTATCTTTAAACAGGAAGTCATTTGTCAGTTAATTCATCCGACCTTTGAGTCGTGTGCTTAGCTATAAGCTCTTGTGTAATCTTTCTTTTTCGGATGATAAAAAAAAACTTTGGGGTTAATTTTCGTCAATGTTACCCTACATGGAAATATTGTAAGATATGTTGTTTTCATGTGTAAATTTTTTTTTAGCCATTAATGATAGCTTCTGAAGAGTGATTTGAGTACATGTATCTTACTAAGTCACTGGGGTTTAAGTGATAATTTAAATTTTAAATGTAATAACAGGTATATCCATTTATCTTAATTTTATTATCATTTTCTCACTCTATTTTAATGGTTGGCTTGAGTTTTGTAGGAAAATCTTGATTTTTAGATCCTCGGGTATTAGGGGAAGTTTTCAGTTGGACTAGCCAACTCCTAATCCATGTTTTTTGAGGAGCCCAGTAAAATTAATCCTGAGCTTATCATAAGAATTTTTTATTGGTGATGCATGAAGAGTTTCAAGCTAAGCACTTTCTTTAATATATATGTGTGTGTGTGTGTGTGTGTGAAAAATTGATAGATTTGGTTGTTGAGAGCCTTAGATTATCAGATCTGGGAGCGGAGTCGGACTCATACTCCTCAGATCTGATAGATCTACCATTCTTGTACATAGATATGTAAATTATTTTGGTTTTTTGACTTGAGTTTTTCTGAGCTTTAGTTTTCATCATTGTATATATCGTTTGGGTGTTTTCTTGTTGTCATGCAGCTACAGACCTAAGGAATAAATCTGAGCAAAGTCCAGACCTAAGCTCTGGAGGGTAAGATTTGGATCTCTGGGGTTTATCAAAATAATTTTCCAAGAACATTATCCAAAAAAAATTGCAGTCGAAGGGTTTAAAGAGTTTTAAATCTAGAAATTTTTATAATGGTTCCAAAAGTCTTAGATCTGGAAATTTCGTGAAGGTTTCAGGGTTAAATCTAAAGCTAGTGGATTCAACATTTTAATTAAGATTTCTGGAAATTTTTCAAAGAGCTTCTAGGCTACCATTTTTGCTGATTGGTCTCTTCGATTCACTGCTCTCTGGAAAATTCAAATCTTTTTTTTAAGATGGCCCACAGCCCTTTGCTGCTGCCTGCATTCTCCATTAAAACTATAAGAAGCCCTTATCTCATTGAGCCACAACATTAGTCCTCGCTCTTGCAAATCTGCAAACCCTAGCCATTCTCTTCTCTTTGTTGCCTGAATCCTCTTTCTTCATCTGTGTGGGCTGCTCCTTCCTATTCTGTGGATCTCTTCCTTGTGCCTTAACCTGCAGATCCGTAGCTCTCTCCCGCACCCGTGGCTTTCTCCATCGCAGCCTCCTCATCCCACGTTTCTGCTTGCAAAAAACCATTGTCATAGCTGCATTTCCACTTCGCAACCTTAACTAAGCTCTCTCTTCTATTTGCTGCAAGTGTTTAGCTCCCATTCTCTTTGTCTGCATCCATCTCTCTTCCGTCTGTGTGTTGTCTTAACCCACCTACATTATGGCTTCCTCCCTCGCTCTACTCCTTTACTTCACGTTGTTCGTAATCACTTTCTTCTGCGTCATACAACCCTCGGCCCTCGCTCCCTCTTCCTTCTTTGTGGCTCCCTCTCTATGTGAATTCATCGCGCTAACTAGTCTGCAACCCTCACTCACATCTACATATTTCCTGTTGCTTCGTTCCTCAAACTCTGCATGCTACCATGTCCATTTCGAACAGCCACCATCATCCCTCTCTATCTATGTGCAACATCTCTCCCATTGCTCAGATCTCGTGTCCTTCCCTTGCACTCATCTCCTCTCACTGCTCTCCATATGAGCTCCTTCTCAGGTGTCCACCGTATCCAACGCCTCTATCGATCTGCAACACCCTCCTTTGAGGTTCTCTCCATGCGTTGTCTGTTGTCGTCCTGCAAAAATAAAACAACACAAACATGTTTGATTTTTTTAATCTTGGGTTTCATTTGTTTATATTTTTTTCAGTCTTCACGTTAGGGTTTTAGGTCAGTCATTTTATTTTATTTTTAAAATCCGATTTTGTTAAATGAAACTTTAGATTCATTTTTTTTTAAATTTGATCTTTATTTTGGCTTTTATTTTTTTATTTTTGATTTGATTCTATTTAGTTTCACATTTTTAAATTTTTATGATTTTAATTTAAAAAATATAGAAAAATTCTAAAACTAGAAAATCATAAAAAAAAAATTCTAAAATTTAAAAAATTTTAAAAATTAAAAATCTAAAACCTTTTTTTGTGACTTTGGGATTTAGAATAAAATAAACTAAAAAGGGATTTGCGCTTTCACATATAATAATTTTAATGTGGCCTATTGCCCATTAAAATTTTAATTTATTAACCCTTTGATTTGTTGCATAAGGAATAATTAAAATACAAATTTAAAGTTCCTTTGTGTTTTTGGTGTTGAGGGAAAAAGCTTGATTTTTTGTGATTTCTCTATTATCAAGGTGCGATAAATGTTTAAAAGATCATATTGACTGTTGGAGAAAGATAATTTTCATGATCGTCGCTTTGCCACACTGTAAATTGCTTTGGGTAACTTGTTATTTATTTAGTTTTTGGTTAATTCAAATTAAAGGCACTGGTCTATAGTCATTTTTATCTTGTCATTGTGTCTATCTATCTCAATTGAGCAAGACTTATTCTAAACTCATCAAGTTGTTTATCCTTAAAATCTCCAAGAGCCTATGTTCCACAGGCTATTTTCATTCATTCACCTTAGGAACTACCCCCCTTGACTTGTCTAAGAGAGACTCTAAACGAAGTGAGTAAGGATTAGAGTGACAGCCCTTACTCTGAGCGTTGTCGCGGTGTCTAGACTCTTTGTGCGACAACAGGGAGACCATATCAATTCCTAAGCTCCCTCTTGGCTTAGGAATTTCCAAGTTTCTTCCAAGTAATGAACTTGTTTTCAGGCTCCCTCTTAATTAGGGACCTATAATAGCTCCTCAACCATCTACTTGAAGAGATCCTTCCTTTGATGTCATGAATTTATTTGTCAATGATTCATCATCTTTTGTGGCTTCTTCATAGGGCACAGACCATCCATGGGTCAGTCATGTCATTATTCCTTTCATTAGAAAGTGGTCCATTAGTCTTCATCTAGCCTTGCTTCATGTCATGTTGCTTCCCTTGGTAGACCTACATAAACCCATCCAGATATTTGTTAAAACATAATAAATGAACACTTAAATCAAAATTACCTCTGTGATAGTCTTTCATCATGACATCTTCCAGTTGGAATCAGCATCCTGCATACATGTTGACACATCTCCCAAAGATATCCATTGTCAAGGGTCTCCATCTTTTTCAGACTCCCATCAAAGTCTTCATATCTTTCCGAGAGATTTTCTAGTCAAATATTCTTGGTCTCGGATGTTGAACACCTTCTTCCATGGTTACATAGTCTTATGATCTCTTCCTTTCTTTCTTCACATATTTCATTCCCAGGAGCTTCCATTCAAAGTTTCTCAATTGTAGTCTTCATACTTCATATGAAGACATATTATGTTGATTTCATCTAGTGTGACCCATGCCTTCTGGCAACCTTTCATAGGAGGAGATTCAATTGCTTTGATCATGCTTCTTAAATCGAGTAGTGATCCATGTTACATGCAACCATACAACATGACTTTATAATATTGAATACAAGCATACATACCTCATTTACCTTTAGGTCATCTAGGCTTCATGCAATAGCTTCCTTGATTGAAAAGAGCTACAACCCCCTTGATCTGCTTCATCTCTTATGTCATCATACCATCATCCCATGAATTCCACAAGTTGGAGTTCCTTATAAAACACTTGCTTCCATTCTAGATCAGTGAACCTTCCACTGAGGATCCCATTAGACAATCTTAAGGATCTTGCATATCCTTATTCAGCAGATGTTTCCTTTTGACTAATGTATGATGAGACTTGTCCTAGATGACTTCTTCTTTTTTACTTGAGCTTATAATGAGGTTATCAAGAGTTATATCCCTCATAGTTGATTATCAGACATCCTTCATGTTATGGTGATGTCACAAGCTCTTACTTCTAATGCTTTTCTTCTTCCTTGGACTTCCTTCTTTCAGCTTCCTCCACTTCTTTGGTGAAATGGAATTCTTCTCTATCTTACTTGTTATTGGCCTTCTTAAGCTCACGACAATCCTTCTTGTAATGCTCATAGTATCGAGTCTTATCTATGTTCTTATCTCCTTTCGACAATTGTCTTGATACTTCTTTCTCTCAACCAATCTTCTTCTATCTTGTATAGAAACCACAAGTTGTTGAATGGGATAACCTTCTTATCCTCATAGACATTTGTTACCTTGTTCATTAGTTAGTGCATTTAGAACAATGAAGATTATTTTTCCCAAATCTTGCAAATGATATCTTATGAAGATAACCTGTTATCCTTTGATACCTTCAATTTGCATAGATCAGGTCTAACTGATATGACCTTCTTTATTGCATCATCATAGAATAGTTTGACCTACTTATCATATATCTCTTTTGATGTCTCCAATCTTGGTATATAGGGAATGAGGGAACCTTTGGCTGATCTCATAAGAATCCTTTGATCCCTTTCCATGTATTCAGAGGATACTTTTCCATAGATATGAGTTCACTTTCTTTGAGGACTACGTCTATCCTCCTTTTCCATGCAAGGAAATTCAATGACCCAAGCAGCTTATAAATCTCCTTGCAAACAAAGTCATTTTAGTAGATTAGATTATAGAATAAAAGATACTTATTTGACAAGTGAAGATGAAATCTTCAACTTGATCCCTTTGATGGTGGTTAATGAAGATGTTTTAGTGACCCTTTTTGGATGATCTTCTTCCAAATGAAATCCCTTCTTTAATAAAAGGAGATTGCCCCTTTTATGATAATAACGCATTTATATCTCCCTTTGTTGATGGTGATTGATGAGGATGTTTTGATACTTCCTCGGATGATCTTCTTCAAGGATAAGGAGAGGATTCTTGCTTCAATTAGAGGGAACTTTCCTTATAACATTTTGAAGATAATGACGATTCTTTCTAGCTTTCGAGATACTTCAACTTCTTTGGTGGGGAATGAGTGCAGATCATAATGCTTCTAGGGTTTCAACTTTTTTTAGGATGATGTGATCTTAGTCCTTGAAGTCATTTTCTTGGATGTATACACTTTGGGCTACCTTGCATTATAGATCTCTTTGACTTGATGAGGGTCTTTGTGGTCTTTTAATGATTACTTAGAGGATCCCAAACTTTTGTTGGTGTAAACTTCTTCTTCGATCTAGGGTTTGATTCATCAATGTAGATCTTGAACTTTATCTTTGATATCTTTCGACTTGCTTTGATGCCTTTCTTGAAACTCGATCCTTGAGTGTCTCTTTGATTGCATGCCCTTTTCTTGACTTTGACACCTTAGCTCTGATACCATGTTGAGAAATCTAGTGCATCATGAATTAGGTGATTCCTCTTAATTAGTAACTGCTTGTGAGTGCCTTTTAGTTCATTAGATTAGGATTTTCTTGTTGCTTAAGTTATTAATGTTCTACTTCATCAAACAACTACCAATGCATGAACATAAATAGAAAAGAGACACAGAATGTAGGTTATCATCCAGAGCCAAAACTTCTCACTCATTGAGAGGAAAACCTGCACAAATTCTTCTTATAGAGATTCCAATTGGCGAGTACCAAAACCAAGACCCTTGACCTAGTAGCATCTTCAAGACCAAGACACAAGTCCTCTTCCATCTTCTCGTTTTCTTTCTCTTGGTTCTGTCTACTTTAGGTTTCGCACCATATGTGATGACATTGAATTATGATCACTGAGTTTGTCAAGGATACCAAACTCTCCTTCAGCAGTAACACCAAATCTTGAACCAAATTCACTACCATGTTCAAGATACCATCGATACCTTCTTCCTTGTCACAACAATGAGCCTTTGTCACATACTTGTGACCTTCCTACGGTGTGGCATTTAATATAGGAAACCCTTGTCACTGTAATTCAAACTTGCTTACTGTAATGTATCCATCCAAACTCAAAGAGATTCGAATTTATGTTGACTGAGATCAAGCCTTATTGTCCCTTCATCTTTTCCTTGTTGTCCCTTCCATCCGAACTTGTTTCTATTCAATAGATATAAACTTGCTTATGTTCTGCCAATCTAAAAAACTAAGAGAGATGTCTGAAATTCTCTGAATGTGGAATAGGTCAAGGTCCCTATATATCGTATTTTGACCGTCATATCAAGCCGACATGAATATATGAATAGGTGTGTCTCCATAATGAGAAGCTGACATGAGTTTGTTACTTTATCTTGAAGTCGACATGAAGAGGAGGACTTTGTGCTTGTCGTTGGAGGGCTATATAGACTCATATGCATTTAACACATGCCCCAAAAGGGCTCTTCATATATGACATTGACTCTTTGACTTTTAATGACAAATCCTAAGGCTCTCAATGGGAGCCATCTAAATAAAATCTCTTGCTCATGAAACCCATGAAGCAAGCGTCACAAAAATTATTTTATTTCTTCTTTTCATCATTTACAAAAATCACAATTACATGTCATTATGAAGAACGAACCTAGTTATATTTTTCAACAACTACCAGCCGGTTAGAGAGGGGAACCAAGTTATTCCCAACTGGTGCATTTGTTGGTGGCCCTCTTGGCCAATAAGGCCGCCAAAAAGAAAAAGAAAAAAATTAAACAATTTTTTCCATGCACAAAGCTACCAAAATTGAACATAAACAATTGCATAAATTATATATAAACACATCCACGGACAATAGACTAAAAACAACAATTTAAAAACATTAAAACCACTACAACTAACACATAACAGTGCTGAAAATGAACATGAGAATCTAGAAAATATTACCATGAACATAGTTTTACAAAATATGCAGGGCTCCCCCCCATGGCAACAAGGACGTTGTGCAACCTCTCAAACTGCTCTCACACAATCAAAGCCTCTATAGCACTCTCAAGAGACCGATAAGACTGTCGTGAATCCCCATTCAACCCCCATACATAATCCTAACCCTATGAGCTAGAGGGAATAGTTTATTATTTTTATGAAATATCGAACAACTAACTTTCTTTCCAAATGAAATGCACCTTTTATAGCATTTGATGTCATTTCACTTTTCATTTACATTTAATTTTCCAAATATTACATTCAAGCTCCAATAGTTACATCTTGACTTCAAGACCTTTTATATAATTACAAGTGTGACAAAATATTATGTGATATATACACCAAGGTGACCTAACACATTGAAGAATCCCTTTTTACCTATAGTGGACTAGTAGCTTGTAGAATTATGAACATTGTTTGTCTATGTGGCTCCAAATTCACTTTCTTGATCTTTCATGGGTCTTCATTAACCCATCAACTTATGTTAACCTCTCCCACCCATCAACCTCCAAGGATGACTTCAATGGTTGTCACACCTTATTAATCTCTCACACGTTGATCACTTCCAATATTTCCTTCCTTGCTCAGATCCATCAAGACTTATTTTGTAGTTAAGTTTTCAAACTAATATAGTGTCTTTACATCATTTGAAATTATCACCACTTAGAAATCTAGTGAGAGATTACTGACCACTTGTCTAGTCCTACTCTTAACCAATGACAATTTTCCCCACTAGTTTTTCTTTGACAAAATTATACTCCAGGTTAATGTGTTTTGAGCCAACATGATAAGTCAAATTCTTTGTCGGTGCCACTTCACACTAATTCTCACCATTTATTGTCATTGGCCTTTCCATACATGATTTTACATAATTGCAAAATTGTTGAAGCTACACGAACTCCTCATTTTTTACATTCTTTTCATTTACTCAACGTTTGTGATCAATGGAACAAGCTTTTGTCTTCAATTACTCTAACTAATAATTGCACAAACATATTAAATACATAATGCGTGGTCAACCTTTTTTTATCAACATCCTGTGCCCATTTAATTCCATTGTATTCTAGTAAATATGGTTGTTTGTTGTGATCGTCATAAAAAATATACAATTATTTGTTCTTCATGAATACATGCAAATTGTTTTCACAACACCCAATGGTATTGACCTAAGTCATCCAAAAAAAGTTCTTTGACTTTGATGAAAGTGCAATATTTGATCTTGTATGAACCAAGTAAATTAAGTTTCCAACTAGAATTTGGTACCAGGCCCTTCTCATTCCTCACTTTTAGTGTATGCGCATGTTTACTTTTATAGTTTCCTAACAATTCTAGTTGGTGTCATCAATGACCACATCTACTACTTTGTAACATATTTAAATTTCCTCAATATACTTGTGACTTAAAAATATTTTTCTATATCTTGGAATCTCAAGCTCAATGTAGTAATGCACAACACCAAGGTGGTGTATCCCAAGCTAAGATAGTGACTAAAGCTTCATTGTTGTGATCATTCATGTGTCATCTTTTATCAACAAAATCTCATGCAAGATAGTGTTTGTAACATGTTCCTTGCACAACTTAAAGTATATGGAGTGATTTACAAAGGTTCTCTCAAAGCCTTGATTTGATATGAATGCATTGAGTTTTCTGTACCATGTACTTATGGATTGTTTCAAGTTGTATTATAACTTTTGAAGTTGGTGTACAAACTTCTCCTTTCCTCATGTTTGAATCCTTCAAGGTGTTGCATTTAGAAACACTCTCTTCACACTTGTATGCTTGATCTCGAGGCCACATATTACTATAGGTGCCAAACATAGTGTATACATTAACTTTGCAAGATGGTACAATGTTTCTTGATAGTAGCTTCCCTTCATTAAAGAATAGTGTTTCACAATTAATTGGACTTAAGATATGTATATGCATAATGAAATGTAGAGTTGCAGAGAGAAGGAAAGAAAGTGAGAGAAAGAGAGAGAGTTGATTGTATATTTTTTGTGAAAATGATGCATTAAACTCATGCATATCATGAGAAAGACAAACCTTGGTGACAACAAACAATATATAATGAAATAACTTGCTATGATTGAAAAATACTTTTTGTCAAAGAAAAAACTTGCAAGGAAACCCCTAAGTGCTTCATTGCATTTTGTAGATGCTACCTAGTGTAAACCTATTTAGAATGATTATGGCACCAAAATTGGTAGGGACTCAAGTGAGACATGCGCTAGAGGTGATCAAGATTGCGAATCAACCCCAAGACGTCTTACTTGAGCTCAAATTATTCAATCACTTGAGTTAGCCCATTGGGCTTAAAATGTTTGGAAACATCTCATCCACCCATCAAGCACTTGAAGCGGGAGTGAGTTGTAGGTACCTTCCCAAACCTAGTTAACCTATAGTGGGAAACATGTCACAAAAATAAATTGAACTTTTTTTGGGAGGATAACAACTCTTAACTACCCAAGCTATACCGAATTAACTACTAGAAAAAAAAATTTAACTACTTAGTCACCTTATTTGTCACTAGCTCAAAAGTACTATGCTATCTACATTAGTGCATCATAATTGTGATCATTATATAAAAATGCATTTCATCACACTCCTTTGTGTTGATTTGTGTATCTTGGGAGGTACCCCAAGCCCTAGGGTTCAGGGTTTGGAGGGAAAAGCACCACAAGATCAGCTTGTGGGCTTGGAACCCAAGTGTGGGGTCTTGCACCCATTGTGATTTGGGCCAAAACTGTGATGGAGGTATGACATGTGATGGATGAGGATGGTAGTGCTTGGTGATATGATTCCAACACATCGAGAATCATCTGAATTCGATTTGTCGTTAGAGATAAATGAATTTTTTAAGTTGAAAAGGTAATTATTGGTTACCAAGTCATGTAGGCTTGGTGTAAAACAACTCCAATAGATGTGTCTCTTCAAGATTCATTGGAGCCCTTGTATATGTATAAATACAAGGTGTATTGGAGTCATTTGTATCTTCAAAGAGTGGGCAATATACCTCTTAAATAGAAGGAGCCTTAGCCACGACAAGGAAGCCAAAAAGGGACAGTGTGGAGGAGCCAAGGATAGCATAAGGGTTTATGTTTGTTGTAGGTGACAATGTGGAGGTCTAAGGGTTGTTTAGGAGGCAGTAAAGGGTTGTTCCAAGTGCGTGTTAAGGGTTTTTTGTTGGGTAGATAAGGCCGCATGTTTGGAGGAAAAATAGTGTTGTTTTGAGGGTAGTTGGTGAAGGTTTGGAGGGTGGCCAAAGGCTACAGTTGTGCTAGGCCGCAGGCCATAGCCAGCAGTTGGGCCCTCCTTTGATGTTGCGTTTGGGTGAAACAAATCACAAAGAGGCGGTGTAGGAGTAGAGGGCCTCTCCCTTGGAAGACCACAATATTTAGAGGGTTGCCTTGCTGAGTTGCGTGGAGTAGGGTTGTAGGTGATGCCCTGACCAGTGGTGCAACAATGAAGCATGGTGAAACAACAGTCTTTTGTGAGGTGTACTGGGTCAAGGTGTGACTGAATTCAATCGATTTTTTGAGCATCCCGTTGATGCCATGTGTGTGACCTTCAAAGGTGGTGTATTGTCATACTAGGAGCAGAATTAGCAGTGAGTGGATTGGATGTCATAGGTTTGTTGAAGGGCAGCGTGTTGGCTACACAAAGTAGCCCTAAAGAAGCAGACAAGAAGAACGTTTTTGGTGCATGATTGGGTGAAGTATGCAGTGTTATGTGTAGCTCTTTGATGGACAAAAGAGGCCACTAGAAGGTAGATTGGAGCTCAAGAATTAGGCCTACCTAGAGAGCATATTTATGAGCTTGTGTACATGCAGCACAAGTGAAATCCAACATTGTTAGTTGGTAGCCCTCCTGGAGTCTCGATGTGTAGTGGCCTTGATAGAGTAAGGCACTACTAGTGAGCAATACAAAAGCAAAGGACCGGCATGACAAGATACGACATAGAAGTTGCAGGGAAGATTTCCATTGTATCTTGTATACCATAGACTATTGTATTATTCAGATTTGGTTTAATATAATGAAGATTGGTGATTGTACATTATTGTACAATTTTGTTTAAAATTGTGTATATTGTGCATATGTGATTTACTGCTTTATATTTCCGCTATGCAAAGTAGTTTATGGTTTAGATTCTTAGTTTGGTAGCGTTAGTGATTTGAAGACTCTAACATAGACCTAAGGTCAATAAATTCAACATTTTGATGGTCATATGCGAAGTTATAGCAAGATTCTCTCTAAACTTCATGAACTTACCTAGATATAAAGTCTTTATTCACAAGTTGCACAGTATTGTAGCTTAATCTCTCAATTAACTATAGGTTGTCAATTATAATGGAAATGATCCTCCATGTACTTTTCTTATGATGAAACATTAGATTCCTTGCCAACTCGACATGCATTGATTATTGTTGTAAAGTACAATTGTGTCAGATTTCTACTAGCAAATCTATAAGTATTATCCTCAACCCTAATCCATCACAAGTTTATGTATTGTAGTTTTATATTTTTGTTTTGTAAAGAGGGTACAATTGCTTTTATTTTATACTTAGCTAATGAACAACACATGAGCTAAGACTTAAACATATCCTATAGTGGATTTCATTTCAGTAACTAAACTTTCCCAATTGGAATTTGTGAAACCTATCAACTAGAAACCCTCTACTCTACCATACAAGATGTCATATGCCAAAGCTCTTTGTAAATACCTCAAAATGGTTGTACTCTAATGTTCAACATTTAGTGTTGGAAATATTTTTTTCATTGATGTCAAAGACAGGGCGATACTATAGATGTCTAAGATAAAGATTGCAAGATGGAGATTTTTGGAAATATTGTGTTTGGATTAAATTTGATGCCCAATTTGGATACCCTATCTTTGAAGGCCTTTTCATTCTAAATACCTAGCACAAATGGGAGAATATGATATATGTTTGAAAATTTTATTCTGAGACCTTGCCAATGGTATATGGCACTCTCTCTATCTCAATAGGAATGAGAAGATATGAAATATTCTATTAGGTCAACCCAACTAGAAAGTACAAGTTGTTCCAACCGGTTTTACTAGTCAACCCCATAAGTGAATTTGGAAACAATCTAAATAAAGGATATATTAGTGTATTTGAAGATCATCCAAGAAATAAGATGTCTAAGGTGCACAAGAGAAGTCAGGGAATACTCTTGGGGTTTTAAAGGTGAAGCAAAAATGTGATTGGTGGAGTGGACGAGTCCTCTTGGAATTTTACCTATAACTTTTCTTCTGGTATGTTTCAGATTGAAATTTTGAGGATATGGAGGCAATATCTTCGTGTACATGTGGTAAAAATTTCAGGCATTGGTTATATATCTAT
>APFE031368085.1:3713-139033 GCA_000404065.3 Pinus taeda
AAGGGGCATTCCCTTAGAGCATGTTTCTTCCTACATTTTGGACAAAAGATGGCCAAAGCTTCAGCTTCTGGTTTCTGCTTGTTTTGTATCTTAAGGGTGTCTAGATGCTCACTAAGACTCCCTAGAATATTTGTTTTGAACTCATCAAGCATGTTGCCAATCTCAACCCTACTTACTGATCCAGTTGCAAATTTGTTTGCACTAATGAGAGAAGGATCTCTAGGGCCTTTTCTAGTTTTAGATTTTCCCCTTGAGAGATGGACACATAGCTCTGCTATATCATGAAGTGGAAGTTGAGATATATCTCATTTCCCCATCATATTCAAAATATCTATCCATTCATCTCTAATGGCTTTTAATAGAAGGGCTTTCAAGGTTTCCTCATCTAGGTTATTCATTTTTGCTCTTTTGAGGTTGTATTGAAATCTTTCAAGTAAATCCTCCAAGTTTTCATCTTCTTTTTGTACCATTTTGAATACCTCATCCTTATGATTAGTGGGCATACAATAGTTCAGGTATCTATCCAAAAAAAATTGTTTCATATCATTCCAAGTCCTAATAGATTGAGTGACTAATCCCATGAACCATTTTAGAGCAGCTCCCTTCAATGTTGAAGGAAACAACTTGAGTTTTTGAGCGTCTTCCATATAATCATAAGTTCGACACACAACTTCAAACTCAAATAAAAATGTTTTAGGGTCCTCACTTCACAACCCATAAAGTTTGGGAGGACAGATGGTGATATATTTTTCATTGTTGTTCGAGATTCCTCATCAACTATAGGAAATCCAAATGAGTTATCTCCATCCCTGTTTCCCCCGTTGTTACCTCTACCTCCTTCCTCCTCCTCTACCTCTACCTCTACCTCGTCCAAATCTGTTTACTACTTCCTCTGTCATGATAGCTTCCTCAAAGATTTCAGAGTCCTCTGGTTCTTCTACTAATGGCAAACAAGGAGGAATTTCTCCCTCTTCTTCTTTAGGTGATTCTACTTCCTCGATTACAATGTGTTTTCCTGTAGAAGTAAAGAAAGGGTATTTCCCTAACTCAGGTTTGGTGGATAGTGTGGGAGAGTCTCCTAATTCAACTATTGTCTCTTGAATTCCAGGGATCTTAAGGCTAGGAGTATGAGTTGGAGATGATGGAGGTGTAAAAATCAAACTCTTGGCCCTAGCTATAAACCTTCCCCTAGAATCTCTTGCTCTATGCATGTCATTTTTATTTTCTTCAAGTCGGGTTAATAATTCTCTTTCTGATCTTCCATATCACTCTAGGTGCAAGAAGAGGGCATACTCAGGAAATTACTGAATCAATAACTCTCTTTTCTGATCCTCCAGGTCACACTAGGTGCAAGAGGAGAGCATACTTTGAGAAATCATCAATTTTTACCTTCCTTGAAATATTCTTGTTTTTTTTTTTTAAGAAATTGGCTACCTAGTTTCACTTCCCCGACAGTGGCACCAAAATGTTTTCTCAATTTAGTGTCTCCTAAATTGCTATATAAATTGTCAATCCGGGAGTCGTAAACTGCTGAAGTGAAGTGCACTATGTATGCAAGATAACCGTTTTCTTATTTCTTTGTCGTTTTTTATTTTTGATTTGTTTTTGGATTTATCTTCTTGTTGATTTCCTAATGTGAGATGGTAATTCTAGTAATCAAGTATGGATAAAAGTGTTCAAGGCAATGGTGACCTTTAAAAAAAGGTTTTCAAACTTGCAATGATGAAATCAATTACTGAGAGAAAATAAAGATGTACCTAGATTCTAATTAAACCAAACAGTGAACTAGTGACTATGAAACCCAGTATCCTTGCTGTTGTATAAAAAGAAAAACTGAACTCAAAGCAATTCAAAAACTGTAAGCAAAGTAAACTAAACCATATCACATCAACACATTTCTGACCCTTCGCCATTAGACTCGCTCTGGCTATAGGAGGTAATCATCAACAAATTGAGTAATCTGATATCTAAATTGCATAAAATAAAACTAAGATCAAACTACACATTCATTCTTCAATCCCTCACCATTCGACTCGCTCTGGCTATAGGAGGTAACTAAAAATGATATGAGTAATCTAATCACTAACTTGCAAAAGTAAATAAACTAGTATCAAACTATACATTCACACTCAATCCCTCACCATTCGACTCACTCTGGCTATATGAGGTAACTGAAAATGACATGAATAGTCTAATATCTATCTTGCAGAAAAGTAAATGGACAAAGCAAAACTGAAAGAAATAAACAGTGCTGGAAATAGAACTAAGAAAACAAATCAGCAGAAGGACAAGATAATTCCATCATGTCATTAGTCATCAAAAAGCTATGTGCACTTGCCTGGGCTATCTATTAGAACCTAAAATGAAAACACTGATCAGTTGACAGTCATCAGAAAGCATAAAAGAAACTATGAACAGCAAACAACATGAATACCATGAGAAATGTAATATATACAGGCAAACATCTATGGAATCAAGAGCGTAAATGAAGAAAACATGGAATTATACAGTAACTACAGAAACTTGGTGTACAGGGGCCCTCTGCAACCTTGGCCAATCAGAAATCAATCACGGATTTGAACTTAAAAGCAGTGTCTTCTCATATATTGAAATACAGTCATAGCATAAGGACTAAGTCACGGCACGATGGCTCATAAAAATAGTCAAGATTACATATCAAAAGCTAGCCTATACGCATACGAAGATGCTTTATTTATAGCAGGAAATACATAACTAATTCCTAAGGTCTGCAATGGTAGACAGACACGTAAATGACCATATTCGGAAATCTAGCAGTATGGTAGTCGTGAGAAATAAATCCAAGGAGGGTGGCTTGTTACATTCGGTTCACGGGAAGTCCCCAGGTGTTAGCACATCTCCTGAGATTTAGGATCTTGCCACGCAATCCTCCTCATGATGAAAAACATATTCTTACCACCACAAAACTCCTAGTGTTGACCGCCGTTTGACTGGCTTTGACCGTGGGCTTCTGTGTGTGATTCAGCTGAACCAAGGGGACACATTCCATGTCCACATCATTTGTAGCTTGCCCATGTGGCCAAATTCTCTAGTAGACACCTGTAACATAGACTTCAACAAAAAGGCTGCGGAAACTGATTCTGGCTGCGAAAAGTGACAAGATTTTCGCAGCTGAATGAGCAAAAATATAAATCAAACAACAGTCACAAGACATAGTTAGGAAACCATTTATATGCTCTTTTTAAACTAATATGCAATGATTTGATAGCTTGGAGGTTCAGGTAACTGGAGAAAAAGGCTAAAAAGGGATATAGGGAAGATGTAAGTTTGGGACTCAACAGAGGTGCCTCATAGGAATAATCTTTTGCTGATTCACCATTCTTAACTAGATCGGGGATGATTGTAGCACCAGCCTTCCCATTCTTTCCCAATTTTTCTTCAAAAGAACATTTGCATCAAACCCCAAATCAAGAATTACCTGGTCCATTTCAAATTCTCCAATCTGGGCAGTCAATCTTATTTTCCGACTAGTCCTTTTCTTACTTTCGCCTACTTTTTGTACTGTGCACTACTCAGGCAGGAGCTTATTCTAGCTAGTACAATTATCTATCAGCTCTTGCAGTCCCTCTATTGCCTTCTTATCCCTTAGGAGCTTCATGTAGGTTTGTAAAAATGATGCGAATAATGAGGGGTTTTCCTCCTGCACAATACTAATGTCTTCAGGATTTCCCATGCAAGTGCTTTGGGTCCTTGATGTAGAAGATCCTGCATCCGTGAAGCTCCTTTTTTCTTCCATAAATATTTCCTTTACTTTATTCACATCGAATCCAACCTCCTTGCTAGCAATCTTGCATACCCATACATTTTCCTCTAGTTTCTTCTCGTTATCCTCCCCAGTAGTTATGTCGCTTCACGTGATGATATTAACACTAGGTATATCTTTGCAAGGTTTTGACCTCATCATCTAGATGTTCTACACAGGTTGCTAAGTCTGGGTCGTCTTTTCTTGCATCTTGCGATAAGCACGGGACAATATTCTATAACATGAACAAACTATCGACAATACTGACATGAAGGGTGCATTGGATTCTGACAATATTGCTCAAAGTGACTTGGTTCTCCATAATTAGAACAAATTATTTGGCCATGACCTCTTCCATCTCCTCCTCCTCATCCTCTTCCCATGGAAAATTTTAGGGGCTTATATTCGCAAGTGGGTTAATTTTCCATGATTTTCCCAAAAAAAAGATTCTCAATTTCCATTTTTTATGAAAATGATTTGCCCAAATTTTACAATATTAAATTATTTTGCCTTCAAAATCACCAACATTATATAGTGAGTATACATAAAATCATTATAAATTTGAATAATTTTACAAATACATCAATAAAAAAAATTATAGTTTGCATATTAGGGGTTGGTGAGATTCACCAATGTTTTTAAACTTCAAGGCAATTTTCCATCCCTAAAAATTTCCTTGCCTCTTCCTCATCCCTGAAACGCTCACTGCGTTGTAGTTGTGCATTGATCCTAAGGATGAGCCTCCATTTGTACTCTATATGTTGGTGTTCTATCCATCATCAATTCATAACTATGGTAATTGCGCTCATCATGACCCACAGACTTATAGAAATTATAGAAAAAACTGTAGGGGAGTCTACACAAACTTCTGTAGCAAATGACAAATGTTTGTCATGTGTTTTCCTATAATCTGACAAATAACACACCATGGTACTACTCCTGTACTTTGCCTAGCGGTGTTTTCTAGCTTCAGGGGGACAGATCCTCCCCCAATAAGATAATTCTGATACAATGGGAAATGGTTCTTGTCGTGACCCTGGCCCTTACATTTCAAACAACATACTTCTGTGCGGGCCTCATTTTGGACTTATTTTCCCTTCTTTAGGCTCTGCAACTCCATATGTAGGCTAGCCAGCTATGACTGAATCTGTTGCACTCCCAAATTTATATCCCGAATAGGTGAGGCTTCCAATTTCATAGAAATCTCTAGTCCCTTCGCCTGCATTCCAATCTTCTACTTCGAAAGTGGCAATCTCAAATGGGGCAATAGTGAAGCAATGTACCAGTCCTTATGTTGGTCATTTGTGATATTCATATTACCCTATTGGAGTAGACATTTCAAACTCTGATCAAAGTCCCACGTGGACTCATTCACCTTCTGCTGGATATATTTGACCTCTATTACTGACTAGGCTTGTGACTTAGGCTTCTTGAGTTCATTATTTAGTGATTCCTTTGTTTCTTCCAGTGCCACATTTGCATGAGTAGAACAGTACTTAATGTACTATATCAGTTCTCTATCTTACAATGATGTGATCAATTGTGCTTTCTTCAGGCCATCATTTGCAATTTGCTGTGACTTCCACACAGCGTCTGCTACAAACCAAAATTGTTCAGGGTCCTCTATGTCCAGATCTTTGAATATGGGCATCTTCATAGCATTTTCCATGTTGAATAGTGGATGTGGAGGCATAGGTGGAGGTGTAGGTGTGGGTGTGTTAGGTGTAGGTCATGGCAGAGGTGTAGTGGATGGATGTGGTATTCTCGTGATGCCCTAATTTATCGTCTACGATCCACCTTGACATGTTTTCATAATACTACTTTCTTCATCACTATCAGATACTCCCAACAGAGGACTGTACTCAACACCTAAATCTAGATCTCTTCTGAATGTCTTTCCACTTCTCGTAGTTCCCGTCAAGTATCTTCTAAACATTAATTCAATGGCATAACCCTTTTCTCACACAATAGAGTTTTAATCCAAGTTTTCAGGGACTTCAGGTGCTTACCTCTAGGCATTTTGAAAAATTGACGTTCAACTTTGCTATAACTGACAAATGTATCGAATTCGAACTCAGTAATGAATCCGCCCAAAATTTTATCGATCCAGTAATTGACAACCATTGTGATCTTGTTTTCTGAAGCTTCCAAGCACATTACCAACTCTGGAGTCCACAAAATAGGGTTATCCAACTTCCATGTACCTTGATTTTCCACTAATTTAGACAACTACTAGTGTAATTTGCATGGAAAAGAGTAGAATAAACTTTCATGTTCGTTTATATATAGGTATCTATTCCACTCTTCCTTCGACAGGTGCAGATTCTTATTTTCCTAGGCTAAAATTCGTGCAGCTTTTGATCTATCCACTTCTCAATCTCCTTCCTAGTTGGGAACCATTTATGCGAAATCACACATTCCTCAGATGGATCTCGGCCTCAACAATGGAACCATTTTTTGGCTTGAGGGGGTCTACACCCAGGTTTAGAGTTAGCTGTGCCAACCAACAAAACCCTACACTGTCAACCCTCTTGGAAAAAACCCATGTAGCACGGGCTGCAGTCTCACCCGAGGCAGTATTGGGGGATGACAAAACCAGGTTTCTGCATCCATAGGTCCGTGTGATGGGGTTTCGTTACTTCTAGGGCTTTATTCCAACCTTTTCAAACCCTAACCCTTGAAACGTTGAAATTACATTAACTTACAGAAAAAATAAATAAATAAAAAATCTAACTCTGTGCTGATTTCTCTAAACATTCATAACATCAAGCAAACTAACAGATCTACGACTTTCGTGCATATATTAAGTGTTTCTAACTGTATAAATAGAGTGAATTTATAGTAAATGTTGAAGTAAACATAAACACACAGATAAACATATATTTCTCCAAAATATTCTTTATTATGTTCTATCCTTCTGTTACAAACACATAAACACACAGAAAAACATATATTTCTCCAAAATATTCTTTATTATGTTCTATCCTTCTGTTACAAACTCTTTCTTCCTTGCACACATAGCTATAGTGGCCCACGCACTCACCTACGGACTTACCAAGGTATTCACACACATAGCTGTAGGAGCCTTCCCCTTCACATAAGTACAGAAAACAGACTCTTCTGACTTAGATTACTTGCCCATATATAGATCTTCAAGAAAATGACTTTTTTCTATGA
The DNA here is from genome assembly GCA_000404065.3 of Pinus taeda. Classification (NCBI taxonomy): domain Eukaryota; kingdom Viridiplantae; phylum Streptophyta; class Pinopsida; order Pinales; family Pinaceae; genus Pinus; species Pinus taeda. The sequence continues at coordinate 10,672 of APFE031368085.1, forward strand.
CTCTCTATGACTCATTTTTATAGCATTTTCTTTTACAATACCATGGTCTGCAAACCATGGGCGGGTTAGAAAACAACTTATCTTCTAACAACTAAGGGGATTTTACCTTCCTAAAGCCCCTTTGACTTCTAACAACCTTCGTGCTCCGCTCCTAAAAATGCAGAGACTTTATAGAAATAACAAAAACTATTTCAAAATTCACCCCAGGGAACCTTGTCCCAACACTCCCCCTTGGGGGAACACCATCCTCGGTGTTCAATGACACCTATAACCAACACTACTACTAAAAATAAAACATACTACCCATGGAGCTTTATAACATAGCTTGTTGTAGTATTTACAATGACCGATGCAGAAACATGACAAACATACCATTTACTAGAGATTTATAACAAAACTCATTATGGTATTTACAATAACCACATATACACATACACATTTGCTTCAACCAACAAATAACGATATTGTCTATAGAGATTTATAAATCCAACTTGATATGGTATTTACAATAATATATGTATGTACACATTTTCTCAACCAAAAAATCAAAAGATATGATTCCTACATCCACAACAAGGGAATCTAGAGGCTCACACCTCCTCCCTCAAGTATTATCAAGATTCAACTCCTTCCCAAGAAGTCCAGAATCCACTGCCACAGTCAAACTACATCCAATTTCTAGCACTATAATCTCACGCCACTTGTCCTCTCAGTGAACAATTAGCGACTCATTTTTCTAGGGCGCACTCCCAATGTGCATTTGATTCCATCTGGAAACACTAATGACCAAAAAAAATCCATCCTCGGTCTTCCCTTATCTGCTACACAGTCCCTCGAGCAATTCAGTCAGCCCCTTCCATGTAATCACTCACATTCCAAGTTCCACTAGCACCCCCATCTCGGGTAGTCCATTCTTTGGCAAGGCTTCCTCACATCGGAAGATACAAAAACCAAGGAATATCCATACCTTAAAACCACCATACCCACCATAGCATGCTCATGGAAATCAATGAACACTATTGGGTACTAGTGTCCCACAATGGCCTTGTTCCTAAATGCTTTACTAGCATACTGCTACATTTTCCAATTCCCTTTTTTTGTTGCAAATTCTTGCAGTCAATTTCAATCACCCAACCAGGAATTTCATGCATTCGTATACCAAGCACATAACTTCCATTAGATTTAAAATAAATTCACATCATACCTTATTGGTAGCTTGTCAATATGGTACATTTTCAATCTTGTTCACTTCCTATCACAACAATGCAACTACAATATTTGACCAAATCAACATGTATAAAAATATCTCATCGGGTTAGCTTAGAAAATAGCCATCATAGATCAAAATCATAAATCACATGTAACCAGCATAAACCAAAATCATAATTCATGTGTAATCATTATATTCTAGAATCATAAAATACATGTGTTACACAACAATTTGTCACCGTCCCTGTTACCCCTCTCCCGCATCTTGGAGGACTCATTCCGGGACCTGTGACAAGTGACATGACCTGCAAACACTTGCATTACATTCCCCTGAGCATGAACTTCATTTGCCCTGAAGACATCTCCTACAAAAAACCCATAAAAACAGCCCTTTTTCCATTGGTGCGGTTCCACAGTGCAGCACTCGCGCTAATGGGGGAAATCCTCCAAAGAGGGCGCGCCAGTTGGCGCTCTGTCACAAAGTCGCACTCATGCCACCAAAAATGGGTGTTTTTTAGCAAACCAATAGCGGAAGATTCATCCTAACCAACTCCTGGACTGAATCTATCTTGAGTTGGGTGGTTTGGCTTTGAATCTCCATAGAGAGGAAGTGGTTTGCCACCTCTCATGGAAGCTTCTTTAGTGATAAAGCCAATCCCATGAATATTGTGGATGATCCCAACTCCCCATCCTCTATCTATAAAAGCTTTTCCATTTTCCTTAGGCAAGCTAGTTCCAGAGATTGAAAATTATCAAGTTATCAAGAGCTTCATGCTGCAAGAACCTTCTTCATTCCCATAAGGCCAAATCTAAGTAAGGAGATTCTTGTCCAATAACCAAGGAGAGAGAGGCTTGTTCCCATACCCAACAAGCTTTGCAAGACATGTGCTGCCGATCACCCAACCAAAGGAGGATTTTACGTCAGAACTATGGTTGTATTCTTCTTTGACTATTATTAATAAACGACTATTGTTATGGTTCCACTCTTATTGTTCTTTGTAATGATGATGAGTTATATCCTTTATGACTGATATATAGTTGTATCTATTGGATTTTATGCTTGTGTTTGTGTCGTTCTTTGTATGTTCAAGTGTCCAATCACGGAGATCGTGGGGATCGTGATCTGCCAGAGCAAAGGAACGAGAGTGTCAACTCTTCTCCAAGTACTAGTGTTCGAATCCAGGTAGGCCCTCATCATTGGTCTTTAATTTGCAATTAGGAACTTGCGTGGTAGCATTGTATGATTGTTTCTAGACCCCATCTAGGCTAGTAGGGATCACCTCTATCCACAGAGGGGATTTACCTCCACAACAATTTGGTGACTCCGCTGGGGAGTCAATTTGTTGTTTGATTTGTAAACTTTAGACGGAGCCTGAAGTACGGCTAGATAGCCTTCGAAACGCTATTGCTCTACATTAGCGAAGTAGATCAATGCCACTTCATTCAATCTCCAGTTTGGTTTACGAACTAAACAACTTGGAACTTGTCTTGTTTCTTGGTTGTTTCTTGGTTTTTTCCTACTTGGTTAGCCTTCTGGGTTGAGTTCTTGTGTTGTTTCTCGTCCCTTGGTGTACCTGGTTATTGTTGGCCTAGCTTTGGCTTGCTTGTTTTTTATTTTTGCATAGCAAACTTGACTGGGGCATTTTTATAGCCTTACATTCGCACCAATTGGCGCTAGTTGCTCATTGACAACCCGCGACAATCCTCAAAAAGTGCTAGTTGTAGCCTGACAGTCGCGCTAGGCCTAAGAAATTTTGAAGTTTGCTTGGGTTTGAGCCTCCTGAGCTTGGTTTTTGTTCTGAGTACCCTTTTTTCGACTACTTGAGTGTGTTGGAGTCTTGTATGACTGGCTTTGATCTTTACCCTTTGGGTGTTTTCCCTTTTCCACCGATTTCGCATTTCTAGCCCTAGGGCATCTAGTGGCTTTGTGTGTCGAGCCTTAGGTGTTTTTGGTCTCCTATTGGTCCAGTCGACTCTCTGATTGCTCCCTTGCACTTGTTTGGTGGTTGTTTATCGTTTCATTGTATTATTTGAGTGACTTGCCTCTTTTTCACTTGAATTCTGCTTTGGTTTCGCTTTGAGCCTAGATTACACGGCTCATTAGTGTCTTTGGGATTTTTCTTGTTCTTTGAATGTGCTTGTATTGCGTGGAATTTGTATGTTATCGTTTCAAGTTCGTTTAGTGCATTTTTTCATCAACATAAAAGAAAAAAACTCTTTTGCTTTGCATTAGTTATGAGAATTAGAGCTTTTCATCGTTATTAGTGATTAGTGACCTTGAAGAAAAGTTTTTTAATTTCCATTAGCTGCATTAGAGATATTCTTCATTGTTTTTCGATCATTTCGTTTGTGTGAAAGCTCTCAAACTCTCTCATAGCTAGCATTTATCGAATGAAATGACATATTGTGGCATATAGTTTGCATTTAGGGAATTTTGAGACATTACATACGGTAAGGCCTAAAAACTGAAACATAATACAAGATCAACTTTAAAATGAACTGAATGAATCTAACAACGCATTGGAACATAATGCACACTTTTTAGAGGTCTAGGCCTAGAGACGTGCTTCTGGCGTCGTTAAACCTAGTCACTTTTGTTTCCACTCAAGGTTGGGTGATTCCTCCTTTTGTGACTCAATAGTGGTCTAGTACGGACTTGTGCTCCCACGTACCATCGAGTATATGGGGAGACCCCACTAGGTTATCATCCTTTATCCCTAGGAAACCATGTTTGTGGCCTTACAACCCGTAAACCACCAAACACAGCATTCGGGAAGATGGACTGCCGTACGGAAAGTCCTTGGTTTCATACGATTGACAAGGTGTATATGCAGTTTTACGGATTGTCTGGTAAACCTTTTGCCTAGTTCTCCAGAGTAGTCACTTTTGACCCTTTTCGGACTCCCTAAAAGAAAAGGTTCATCTGAGCATTTGTCACTTCGGGCTCATTAAATATTTGAAGGCGACTAGAGTCATCTTTTTGTCCTTTTCTTGACTCTTTAATGATGAAAAGGTCAAGTTATGTCCTTGTGTCTTAAAATTTATTCAGCCACGTTCACATTTACCCTGTTAGATCTTATTTGCATTAGCTTGAGTAGGGTCCTTTCTCATTAGTTTGTCTAGGATTTTTTGAATCGAATCATCCTAGCGAAATCATCGATCCTGTCTCCCATCCCTAGTGACCAAGGGTCTCCTTCTTCTGCTGCACCTGAGACACCGGTTGGTAGTGGTACTCTCCCTGTTATTCCGAGTGTCCAACCGCTGAACTCCCATGCTCCAAAAGATGATTTTGACAATCTACATTGGAACCCTGTTTAGGAGCCTTCCGAAGAGGATACTCCTATTACTCCTACTGGTGTTTTGGTCCCAATTTCTTCCTCTGATATGGATGACACATCTCCCATCGTGAGTGAAACACTCGTTGTGACGAGTGTCGAAACTCCTATCTCAATCGTAACCCCACCCTTCAGAGTCACCCCTCTCGGTGTCACATTTCCCTTACGCTATAGAGCTTTGAGGGATGTTATGGGTTCTAGGAACTCCTCCTCAGGTACCATGTGGGATCACAACATCACTCCCACTTCGGGATCTTTTATTCCTCAAATTCACAACACAATTGTCACTTCAGTCCCGACTATTCCAACTATTTGTGTAGCTTCTTCAGCCCCTGTTGTTAGTGTCGTTATGGCATCCTCGATTGTAACTACTGTTGCTGGTCCGTCCCACGGTTCGGTAAATAGTGGCTAGTCGGTACCTACATCCAGAGTTGTTGATCCTACACTTAGTGCCCCACCTTCTTTTGGTTCCATTCCAGCAGGGGGGGCATACGATCAGTATTTGCACGCCGTCCAGAATCCGGGTGTGCAAGGTCCAGTTCATTACTATGACCCTGTAGGGCATCATCTTTATATTGGATCCTTGCCATCTCAGCCTGCGGTTGAGGTCTCAGTTCCGTTAAATGTTGCTTGGGGTACCACTCATTACGGTGGTGGCCAAGCACCCCTTTCGAATCAAGGACCACCTTATCAAGGTCAGCCGTCTTACACGTAGCCTTCTTATGGGCAGCAATATTACAGACAATCTTATCCAGGGCAGCCTGGAGGCCCACAAGGACAACCTTCGGCCTATGGTGGTCCATCTTTCACTTATCTTGGGCAACCCTCTGGAAATCTAGGACAACCTTATATGCAACAAGGACAACCTGGGGTCCGGCAGGGATACCCTTCCAGTCAACCCTCTGGGAATCTAGGACAACCTAATATGCAACAAGGAAAACCTGGGATCCAGCAGGGGTACCCTGCTAGGCAGCGTGGTTCGCCTTACGTATAGCAAGGCCAACCCACTGTCCAGTCTGGTCAACCGTCTGTACAAATTGCTCAACCTCAAGGACAACCAACCGTCCAGTCCGCTCAGCCATCTGTTCCATCAAGACAGCCCTCGGTTGTGCAAGGAAAACCCAAAACCCAACAAGCTCAACCTTCTGGGCAAGTGGGTCCATCTCAAACTCAACCAGGACAACCTTCTGGCCAGATGGCCCAACCCCAATCCTCCCAAGGACATCTTTCTGGGCCTGCTCAACCGGGCATGCAAATGGTTGTTGCTTCTCAAACTCCACCCGGTTTCCAGCCCCAGGTTGGGCCCCAGACCCAAGCTGGTCTTCAGATGCAAGTTGGGTTTTAGTCTTAACCTTCTTATCAAGCGCAGCCTAGTCCCCAGGCTCAATATGGAGCCCAGTAACCTTATGGTTTCCAGCAATCCCAGGGGCAAGCTTAGTTTGCCCCGTACCAAAATTATCAACAAATGCAGGTGACTCCTTATCAAAATTACCAAAAATAGTATGTTGCTCCTGCAGGTCAAGTTGGTAATTAATGGGGTGCTGGGGGGCAAATCCAGGGTCAGTCGTCCAGTTATGGCTATAACCCCTATGGACAGCATCCCTATGGACAGAACCCCTATGGGCTAGGTCCGTTCGGACAAAATCAATGGGGGCAACCAACAACTGGTTGGAACCCTGGTGCTACCCCTTATCCATGGCCACAAATGTCCTTCAATCCTCAGTTACCCTTCTTAGCAACATTGGAACTACCGGATGTGTCCAAATTGACTAATGATCCTATCCTTCATAATCCATTCTGGCCACCAGTTCCAACCAAGATTCTCGGTAATTGTCCCAAATTCGATAGCAAAGTTGGAGAAGACCCCCAAGCCCACGTTATGATTTATCACCTTTGGTGTTCATCAAATTCATGTCTTGACGATTCAATCCGGCTCCGCCTTTTTCAAAGGACTCTCACCAGCTCTGCTGCTAAGTGGTATATTGAACTAACTCGCAAATCTTTTCAAGGTTTTAACTCATTGGCAATGGCATTTCTAACTCATTTTCAGTTGCCAATTCGGTATGAGACAGGAACCCATCTCCTCACGTCTCTTAAACAAGACATGGCCACGCACATATCCGATCATATACATGAATGGAGACAACATCGTTGTTTGATTAAGTTCTGGATTCTTGATCAGCTCCTGACCGATTGGTTTACAACCTCCTTTGTTCCTGCGGTCACACGAGACATTGCTATGGGGGCATGTGTAACTGAAGAGCAGGCTATTGCGCATGCTCAGTACCTCGACTTGGTTTATTCCCAATCTGGTACCCTATATGATTATTTTCCTAACGCCCCGAGGCCTGGAATATCCAAAACTCCGCCAAAGCCATCTGTTGACAGTGTTATTGGATCTGTAAATCCGTCTTCTAAGAAATCCTCTGCGAACCCTAGGAAGCAAAAGTCGAATGCTTCGAACGAAAATACTTCTCAAGTTGTGTCTAACTCCAAAAATACTTTTGAGGTTAAAGCCATCCAGTCCACCATGGCGGATAAAGCCTCGAAAGGGAAAAATAAGGGAAAAGGGAAAAACAAATCTGATCAACCCAAGCATGACTCCCCTAAACCCCCACCCAAGGAAGGAGTTAAACGTAAACACAAGTATCCTTGTCTTATCTGCGACGAGAATCACTACACCAAAGACTGCCCAAGGCGATCCAAAGTTAGTCGCTTATTGAAAGGTGCTCCTAGGACTCCTGCGATGTTCAAAGAACATTTCCCCTCATAGCAAATGCAAATGGTGGCTGACCCATCCTCATCTTCTTCTCCCTTTGGTTCTCAAGTGTTCATGGCTGGAACGATTCCCGTTCACATTACTACTCGAGCAAAAGAATATCCGCCATCTGCCGGGAAAGAGCCTGAGGTTCCCTCAAGCGCTTCTCCATCCAGTTCTGGTCCGCTCCATATCGAGAGGCCTAGCACTAAGATGCCTATTCGACCCCCTCATAAAGGTGTACTCCGGATATCTTCTTACAACCCTAATGCTCGTGCTGCCCAGCACTACAGCATCGTTGAGGACTTAGCTCAGGCTCCGTCAGCTATGTCCGCTCTAGAAGTTCTCTAGAACTGCCCCCCCAGAGGAAGTCCTTGCTATCGGCCATCGGTGGCATCGACCCTGCCGACTCAGATTTGATTACTTTTGATCTCAAGAGCCATTTACTGAGGTTGCCTCACCAGATTGCCTTCCTTATCCAGGTCATCATCAATTCTAAAATGATTCATCATACGTTATTGATGAAGGCACTTCAACTTGCATTATGTCTGTTGCTTGTTGGAAGGCTATTGGTTCTCCAACCTTGAGTCAGTCTCCTACAACCTTGGATGCCTTTGACGGGAGAGATTCTCGCCCTTATGGCATCCTCCAACGCTTGCTTATTACTTTGGAAGGGAAGACTGTTGAAGTGGAAGTTGAAGTCATTGATGCTAATATTACTTACAACCTCCTTTTGGGCCAGAGCTAGACATATGCCATGCGTGTTGTGGCTTCATCTCTATTTCATGTCATTCGTTTCCCTCATCAGGGGAAAATTGTCACAGTAGACCAGCTCTCTTTCTTCACTTCCTCTTACAAAGGCAACGTGCCTTTTGTGGAGCATACCTCCATTTCATTAGAGAGTGTGGGAGCTAGGCTCTTTAAATATCCCACCCTCATGGGTGTCTTTTCACTCCTGCCTCCGAACGTCGCTTCTGTCAATATGATTTCGGTTCAATATGATCCTTGGGTTCTTCCCCCCATTGACCAGATAGAATCATGGGGCGATGAGATGCCGTTGAGTCCCACCAAGCTCAACTACGTCGAGATTGTTTCTGTATCGGCTCCTCCTCCTGAATCTGCTTCTTTGGGCAGAGCTCTTGACTCGTATGCTCATTCCCCTTAGCTTGGAGATTATGCTTCATCGGATCCTTTAAAGGAAACATTTCCTTCTGATGAAGCCATTATAAAGACTATGTCTCTCGAGGAACCCCCTTGGTTTAATCTTCACCATCATTCCTCGTTCCTCCCTACGCATCGGGAAATGCTTGCCTATCTCGAGAAGTTTGCTTGTTGTCACCCTACACAACCCCTGTAAACACCCATCCAAGTATATCAAGTGTCCTCTGAAGGGAACATGGGAAACATCATGCAAACCCAACCGATTGACATCTCTGTTAAACCAGGTATTGTCGAACATATATATATTGGAGTAACTTGTACTCCTGAGGAAATTCAGCTTTATATTGGTCTTTTTCATGAGCTTCATGACGTCTTTGCTTGGTCTTACGAAGAAATGCCCAGCATTGACCCAAGCATTGTGGTGCATGAGATACCCACGTATCCAGGAGCTAAGCCTGTCCGAAAGCGTTTGCACCCCGTGCACCCCCAAAAGGCTGCGGCCATTAAAGCAGAAGTCGAAAAGCTTCTCAAGGCTGGCTTTATCTACCCCATCCCACTCACATATTGGGTTTCCAATATCGTCCCTGTGGATAACAAGCAGGGCACCATCAGGGTCTTTGTTGATTACCGTGATATTAATCGAGCCGGTCCCAAGGATAACTACCCCACACCCTTCATTGACCAGCTCATTGATGAGTGTGCCGGAAGTGAGATATACTCGTTTATGGATGGTTTCTCTGGTTATAACCAGATTAATATTATGCCAGCCGATTAGCACAAAACCGCCTTTATCTGTCCGTGGGGCACTTTCGCTTACGAAAAGTTCCCTTTTGGTCTGAAGAACGCTGGTGCTACCTTCCAACGCGTGATGTCTTAGCATTCCATGATATTCGACACATCGTGTAACCTTACCTGGATGATCTACCAGCTCATTCAGTTAAGCGTTAAGACCATCTCGCTCATCTCCACGAAATCTTTCTCCGCTATCAACACTACCGTATTCGACTCAACCCGCATAAGTATGTATTCTACGTAGAGTCTGGCAGACTTCTCGGGTTCATCGTCTCCCGAGAGGGCATTCGTCTGGATCCCCTTAAAGTCGAGGCCATTCTGAATCTTCCTCCCCCTGCTTCCTTGCAGCAATTGCAGAGCTTACAGGGTAAAGCGAATTTTTTATGACGCTTCATTCCAAATTATGCCGAGGTGGCCAAAGGTTTTACGCGGTTACTAAAGCGAGACACCCCGTTTCGATGGGATGCCGCCGCTCAAGAGTCCTTCGAGCATCTCAAGGCTCTCCTTGTTTCCACTCCTTTCTTGCATCCTCCAAATTACCATCGTGATTACACTTTGTATTTGGCCACTGTCGATACCACCATTGGCATGGTTCTCGTTCAAGATGATGATGATGGCACTGAACACGTCATTTATTATCTCAACCGCAATTTATTAGATACGGAATCTCGATATGCTCACGTCGAGAAGTTGGCATTGGCCGCTGTTTGTGCCATCCAATGCTTCCGCCATTATATCTTGTTGCACACTACGACAGTGATCTCTGATTGCAACCCAATGACGTACACCTTGTCACATCAGCTACTAGGGGGCAAGTACTCAAAGTGGATTGTTATCCTCCAAGAGTTCGACCTGGAATTTACTACTGCCAAGTCCAAGAAATCCCTTGTCTTCGCTGAATTATTGTGCTCTTTGCCATCTCTTACCACACCCTCTCGGTTAGAGGACCATATTCCGGACGAAACCCTCTTCTTAATCAGTACCCTCGATCCCTGGTACGGGGATATCATTGTCTATTTAAAAACGTCCTCTTTTAGTCCCGAGACATCTAAGGATGCTCGATAACGGATTCACCATCAATCCCAACCATATCGCATTGTTGGGGACACCCTGTACTGCCTCAGTGTTGATTCTGTTCTCCGCTGATGCTTAACACTCGAGGAACCTGAGAAAGTTTTAAATGACTACCACTCTGGTGCCTGTGGTGGTCACATGTACAGATATGCTACTGCACAAAAGATCCTCTGAACTGGTTACTTTTGGCCCTCCATCTTTAAGGATTGTGATCTTGTCGTCCGCTCTTGTCACGAGTGCCAAATCTACCAATAGAAGGTGCGTGTGCCTCCCGCTCCACTGCACCCCGTTGTTACCGTCAACCATTTTGCAAAATGGGGCATTGATTATATGACCTGTAACCCTCGCTCGGTCGGGGGGCATGGGTATATCATCGTTGCTATTGATTACTTCATGAAATGGGCCGAGGCGATGCCCACATTGTTTGAAGACGGTCACACCGCAGCGCAGTTTTTATTTAATCATGTTATCTCACAGTTCAGAGTCCCTCAAGCCATCATCACTGATCACGGCAAGCATTTCCGTAATCATGTGATGACTAAGCTTACAACCCAGTTGGGCCTACGGCATGATAGCTCGACTCCATACTATCCTCAGGCCAACGGTCAAGTAGAAGCCGTCAACAAGGTTCTAGTTACGATGCTTCAACGAACCATTGGCATGCATAAGTCCAACTGGCACTTGATGTTGTTCTCTCCCTTGTGGGCCTACCAAACCTCGGTGAAGGATGCCACCAGTTTCACTCCTTTCCAATTGGTTTATGGACTAGAGGCTACCCTTCCTATCGAGTATGAGATCCCTTCGTTAAAATTAGCCGTCGAATTACTCCCTGACACTACTCTAGCACAGGAATGCCTTCTTTACCTGGAGCAGCTAGACGAGACTCGTCGACTAGCCTCTTTAGCTATCGAACCACAGAAGAAACGAGTGAAAACTCACTTCAATCACACTGTTCATCCTCGTTCTTTTGTTGGGGGAGATTTAGTCCTGCTCTACGATCAAGCCAATGATAAGCTGGGGGCAGGCAAATTCGAGCCCATGTGGCATGGGCCTTACATTGTAAAGAGAGTTTTGCAAAAAGGGGCCTACGAGCTGATTGACTATGAAGGGAATCCCCTGGATAATCCCCGAAATGGGCTTTACTTGGAGAAATATTATGCATGAATTCCAAGCACTCTATTTTTTGTACATACGTGTGCTTTAGCAAGTTTGTTGTGTGTGCATGTTTTCATGTTTTTGTCTTGGTGTGTCGGTGTGATTGCCGCTTATTGTGTCCGTTTGCTTCTTGGACAGATGTCTGGTTCGCCTTACGTTGGTTTCGCTGATGGTGCCTCCCGCAGTACACGCAACCTGTCTTCTGCGGCATGGGTGATCTACGATCCTCATGGTGAGCTAGTAGACCTTCAAGGGGTTTGTCTAGGTTGTACCATGAACAATGTTGCTAAGTATAGTGTTGTTATTGAGTTACTAGCCGAGCCAATTAATCTCAGTATTCGAACATTGGTTGTGAACCTGGACTCTCAGCTTGTTGTCCACCAGATCAATGGGTGATATTCCGTCAGAGACCATTGGATTTTAAGATTATATCTACGTGTTAAGTTGTTAGAAAGGGATTTTGATTTCATCACATATTAACATATTCCAAGACGATTTAATATGTTAAGCCAATTATGTATTGGACATACATTTGCATAACATGTAATTTAAAATAGCATAAGAAGCATAAAACACAATAAACCATAAGCATATGTGTGTATATATATGTCCAAATGTTTGCACAGCATGAATTATCAAAAAATAATACATGTTTGTCTTAATACATCCGGAGACAACATGTCTCTCAAAAAATATGCATGAAAATAAATCCTAGATGACTAATCCCTATGGTGCTCATGGTAGCACATCACTGTTCGCACTAGGCGTCTCAAGAGACAGTGGATGTGACTGGGCACCCCCACCGTGTGTCTCTGGTACGCTAACGGGACATCCGCTAGCCGAGCATAATCCAGAATCCCTCGAGCGATACCCTTAAGGTTATGGATAAGTTCTCCCCCTCAGCACCTTCCTCCTGAGGATCTGCTACAGGCTGGTTTCTCCTCGAGATAGGAGACATGTCGGCTGGTCACTCTGGGCCAACGTCTACATATACATATAATTGTTGTTATAACAAGCATGTATTAACAAAAAAAAATCATAAAACATAAAATCAAAAAGAGGTCATACCTAGCTCCTCATCCCAATCCTCTCCCTCTGGCAGTGGGAGATCATGGTCACCTGTGAAGTCAATCCCTGCATATGGCCAATCCTTAACCACAATTAGCTGGCGGTAGAGCCACCCAAAAAACTCTGGCCTCCAAGACATTTGCTGGCCTCCCCCTCTCTAGGCATCAGCACTGCCCAACGAGCCATTCTCAGCTCTCGAGGCACCGGATCAGGTACGAAGGCCCCTTGGCCCTGAAAGATTGGCAACTGTTCTAAAATGAATGTCACCAGAATAGAACCATACCCAAACTGCTGCACTTTGCCTCGCTTACCTTTTGTAAGTTGTCTCTTCATGTTGGTAGTCACCGTTGTTGCCCAATCAAAGATAGTCGGATTCAGACACTCTGTAGCCAGTATAAGTTGGTTCTTTGTTGGCTCGTGGGGTGCCTGTGCCCCCACAGCTCGTGTGATGGTGAATAACACCACTTTGAGTGTTAGATCCTAAATAGTGGCGATATCCACCTTTGAACTGCCGGATCCGAATTGTGCCCCTAGGCACACCCGTGCCATCACCTCCTCCATCTTCTCACCAGATGGCCTGCTACCTGTCAATAGGGGCACCACCCCTCTGCGCGACAGTCCCGTGATGAGGTAGATGTCAAATACGTCCAGTTCCTGCACTTGATCTCGTATACAGAACAATTGCTCGTGTTCATCCCAAAGATTGATCAAGTACTGTAAGAGCTCCGGTTGAGCTCGTAGGTAAGGCATGAGGAAGTATTTCTTTAGCCCGCAATTCCTAAGGGCTTCCATGCAATCTTCGTCTGCTATGGCCAATTCATCCACCCTATCATGCTCCCTTTCCTTCCATTAGATCACCATTTTGTTCGTTTCCCTGCAGCCACAAGATCAAAAAACATTAATTAGATCTTTAGTAAACCTAGAAATGGAGTGAAATTGCATTTAAAATGTTAAAATTTGAAAAACGGATGTGCTCAGCCATTGGCGCGACTGTTTTTAAAACATTCGCGTCCATTGGCACAGGTCTTTGGGATAAAAAGGCCCATTGGCGCGGGTCCGTGCCCGATACCCGTGCCAATGGGCGCAACCCTAGTTTTTTAAATTCCCTCCACAGAGGTCGATAGAGCAAGCTAAAACAACTAAAAAATGGACTAAAATGGAGTATGATAAGGTGCCTCTTACCTGGAACTGGCGGCGCTCCAAATGGTCGCACGGATTTGTCGCAATCGTCACCCAAAGATCGCACACCAAAAGCACTACTGTCACTCTCCAATGAGGTAAAAGTAAAAAGTAAATTTGATTTTTACCATTTTGACATGTTTATGGCTTTTTAACTCAAAATAGGTTTTTAAAAGTCATTTTTTATAAATATTTTAATATATTTTTGTCGAAAATGGGGTTTTACACTTGTTTTGTGCAGCAACAGGTTTTTATGCGGCTTAGACGGTGAAACGAGTTGTATTTTATACTTTTTCGGACTCGGTATATACACGAAAAAGTCATCATGGAGTCATCTTTCTACTCTTTTCTAACTCTCTAAACATGAAAAGGATGTCGAGTTATTCCTCTCGACTCGCTAAACATAAATGAGAAGCGGTCGTCTTTAAACTCTTTTCCAACCGTGTAAAGACAAAAAGATCGTCAGGCCTTTGTCATTTCAATTTTGTTAACGGTTATGAAACAACGTGGTTTTGATCGCCTTTTTACTTTTTCAGGTCGAGATCACTAATCATGAAAAGTACTCCTCGATCATAATGGTTGGGCGGTTCTTTCGAGCATTGTTTTATACTTTTTCGGGCTCAAGAGACACAACTTTACAAAAAAGGACACCCTTGGAGTTTTCTTTTCTGTTGTCTTTTCAAACTCTCTAAACATGGAAAGACGTCAAGTTCTTACTTTGTCAGAATCATTAAAACTTAATGACATTGGATTCCGTCGAAATGACGCTTTATAAGCATATGCTATCCCCGTCAAGATTTTCATCAAAAATAACCAGGTACTCGCCAGAAATGGTGGGGAAAATGGAACCAGAATCATTGTCGTGTCGATAGTATGTCGCTCTTGAATGTGGCACTTGTCTGCATTTGTGTCTGGGTGGGGACATCTCATCTCGTTTTTCACTTGCCTCCATGGGTTTGGGTGATCCTGTTTGACCTCTCATCTGCTCGTTGCCTTGTCACCATGACCTCTGATCATTTGATGTCAAATACTGCCAAGTCCACTGTCATGTTGCCGATATGTTCAAGAGAAGTTGACCTCTGCGAAATACCAACCTCCCTCTGATAACTCACATAATCCTGATTCACAAAACATATCATCCTCCTCTGTCTCATGTCGGTGATGTGGGAAACACTATGGCCCACCTTCGATCAAGGTTGCTTCCTATCGACTTCAGCTCATTATCCAGGAAGTTGACCTAGAGACTCCCTTCAGGTGCCTTGGAGCCTGCATGCCTCAGTGGCAGGTTCTTCGTGTTCGATGCGAGGTTTTCATTATTGGCCTCCAATCAAATGATTCTACAGGTGTTCGACGTTGGCTCACTGATTCGCACGCCGTAGATTGTACCTATAGTACCTTGAGGGCCATTGTCATTATTGGTGGTACCTCTCACATTTGTTAACAGTTTTCATCATTGACTGGTAAGAAGACAATGTTCTTGCATGTTCAACTTCGACTCCCATATTCGCATGCTTGAACTTGTGCTTTGTTCGAGTCGAAATGGAGCGCAAGACCCTGGATTTTGTCTGTTGGGATCCAGGTTGCATTTTTGTGGATTATTATGATTATTACATGACTCATTCCCTAGATGGCTACTACCATGCCTGAGTCTATTTATCGATCCTTACTGGATGGCTGCATCCATACCTTGGATCTAGATTTTTATGTACTCTATTATGGATGGTTGCACCCATACCACATTTATCATGTACTTGAGATATCAATTGTACTTCTCCACGCAGGTTTTCCGGTGGCAATGTTTTCGGTTGTACATGTTCTTGTAAATCATTTCACCCCTCTCTCTCTCTCTCGGGCCTCATGCTTTAGGGGGCATCTGTTACACAACAATTTGTCACTGTCCCTGTTACCCCTCTCCCGCATCTTGGAGGACTCATTTCAGGACCTGTGAGAAGTGACATGACCTGCAAACACTTGCATTACATTCCCCTGAGCATGAACTTCATTTGCCCTGAAGACATCTCCTACAAAAAACCCATAAAAACAACCCTTTTTCCATTGGCGCGGTTCCATGGTGCAGCACTTGCGCCAATGGGGGAAATCCTCCAAAGAGGGGGCGCTAGTTGGCGCTCTGTCACAGAGTCACACTCGTGCCAGCCAATATGGGTAGTGTTTTTTAACAAACCAACAATGGAAGATTCATCCTAACCAACTCCTGGACTGAATCTATCTTGATTTGGGTGGTTTGTTTTCGAATCTCCATAGAGAGGAAGTGGTTTGCCACCTCTCATGGAAGCTTCTTTAGTGATAAAGCCAATCCCATGAATATTGTGGATGATCCCAACTCCCCCCCTTCTATCTATAAAATCTTGTCCATTTTCCTTAGGCAAGCTAGTTCTAGAGATTGAGAATTATCAAGTTATCAAGAGCTTCATGCTGCAAGAGCCTTCTTCATTCCCATAAGGCCAAATCTAAGTAAGGAGATTCTTGTCCAATAACCAAGGAGAGAGAGGCTTGTTCCCATCCCCAACAAGCTTTACAAGACATGTGCTACTGATCACCCAGCCAAAGGAGGATTTGACGTCAGAACTATGGTTGTATTCTTCTTTGATTATTATTAATAGACAACTATTGTTATGGTTCCACTCTTATTGTTCTTTGTAATGATGATGAGTTATATCTTTTCTGTCTGATATATCGTTGCATCTATTGGATTTTATGCTTGTGTTTGTGTCGTTCTTTGTATGTGCAGGTGTCCAATCACGGAGATCGTGGGGATCGTAATCTGTCGGAGCAAAGGAATGGGACTGTCAACTCTTCTCCAAGCACTAGCGTTGGAATCCAAGTAGGCCCTCATCATTGGTCTTTAATTTGCAATTAGGAACTTGCATGGTAGCATTACATGATTTTTGCTAAACCCCATCTGGGCTAGTAGGGATCACCTCTATCCGCAGAGGGGATTTACCTCCACAACAACATGCATAATAAAACTGAAATAATATACCAATACTTATCCTTTAAATGATCCTTACTTTTTCCTTTGTTCTTATTTTGTATGCACGGTGAATTGGTTGCCACACCCAACAAAACCCAGTGCCTTCTCCTCAAACAAGTGCACATATACATAATGTGAATCACACACATATAAGCACACATGACATACAACTCCATGCAATACATGCACCTACACCTGACATACAACACCTACACCTACACCTAGTGTATACAATATGATACATGCACCCACATCTAGTGCATAACACAATACATACACCTACACATGGCATACAACACAACACAATACATCTATACCCGATGTACAATGCTAGACAATACATGTAGGTTTTAATCTCGTACATAAATTACCTACATATGAATTCTAAAAAACAGAAAATAAACAATGGCGAGAACATAAAACATAAAATAGATATACACAAAGATTTTCCCCTGGATCCCAAAACTGAGACTACTAGATTGATTTTTCATTATATTCCTTTCAATGTTACAATACATATATATACATGTCAATGCATCCATTAACCTTGGATTAGAACATAATTGTAGTTCCCTTGAGTGGATCTACAAAATAACATGGACAAAAAACCATCATGCCCAAAACCTTGTGTGAAATCCAAGCACAAAACCATAGGTAGGTCCGCCCACACACACACCCAAAACCATGTGTGAAATCCATGCACAAAACCATAAATAGATGGAAATAATATAACACATACCCAACATTCTCCCACATGTTGTTTTCTTTCCACATGGGGCCACAGGAGATATTAGTCATTGGTCCAACCCTACAATGCCCATTGTTTCTCTACACCAAGAGAACTTCTCAATGCTCACAGACTTTGTCAATGCATTTGCAGTATTCTTCAAAGTGTCCACCTTTACCAGCAACACCTTTTTATCCTCAACCATAGCCCTCAGAAAGTGATACTGAACATCAATGTGCTTTGTCTTTGAATGATAAGCAAGGTTCTTTTCCAAGAAAATTGCACTTTGGCTATCACACTCTATCCTTATAGCTCTTTGTACTAACCCCATACTTGAACACAATCTCTGCAACCAAACTGCTTCCTTGCTTGCATGAGTGGTTGGCATGTATTTTTTGTTTGTATTTGAAAGTGCAACTACATACTGCCTCTTACTCATCCAACTAACTACACCTTCAAATAGGTTAAACACATGCCCACTTGTAGATCTTCTTTGATCCAGATCTCCAACCCAGTCTGCATCAACAAAGCCATGGATGTCCCAAACTCTGTCCAATCCTGGTCTTCCTTGATAGTGCAAACCATAACCACTAGTTCCACACAAATATTTGAAAACTTGCTTCACTGTTGTCCAATACTCCTTTCCTGGTTTCCACACAAAATTGCTCAATACTCCCACTGCATGTGCAATGTATGGTCTAGTATAGACCATTGCATACATCAGGCTACCGACTACACTTGCATATGGAACATGGGACATGTCCTCTTCCTCTTCTTGTGTCTTTGGATACTCTTCAACAGATAACTTTACACATACAAGAATAGGAACCTTCATCGGTTTACTGTCCTGCATATTAAACCTTTGTTGTATTGTCTTGATATACTTCCTTTGGTTTAACCAAAGCTTCCTCTTTGCCCAGTATCATTTAATTTCCATGCCCAAAATATATTTTGCAGCACCAAGATATTTCATGTTGAATTTGGAGGACAATTGGGTCTTCAAACCCTGGATAATTTCTTTGTCATTTCCCACCAAAAACATATCATCCACATACAAGACCAAATAAATAACATAGTCACCAATTAATTTAAAATACACACAGTGATATGCTTTGCTTCTGGTGAAGCCAAGTCCTCATATAAATGTATCAAATTTCTGATACCACATCCTTGGTGACTATTTTAACCCATACAGAGACATGTTTAACTTGCATACTAGTTCTTTCTTACCCTTCACTACAAAGCCTTCAGGTTTCTTCATGTAGATCTCCTCTTCTAGATCCCTGTGAAGAAATGTTGTCTTCACATCCATCTATTCTACCTCAAAATCAAGAGCAGCAACAACAGATAAAAGTAATCTAATAGAAGATACCTTGACAACATGAGACAACATATCACCAAAATCAATTCCTGTCATCTGGGAATAACCTTTTGCTACCAACCGAGCTTTGTATTTCTCCACCTTTCCTTCTGCATTCATCTTCTTCTTAAACACCCATTTTATGCGAATGGGTTTCCTTCCAGCCGACAACTCGACCAGATCCCAAAACTAATTTTTGTGCAAAGATGTCATTTCATTAACCATGGCCTCTTTCCATAGTTTTCCATCCTATGAATCTACTACTTACCTCACAGTTCTGGGATCATCATCAGTAATAGATAAAGAAAAATTCGAACAGAAAGCAGATGAAATATACCTTTCTCGCTGCCTTCTTTTTCAAACTGATCTTCTCACTGCTATATTTTGTGGCTCTTCATCTTCTGATAACTCTTTTGCTATAGAGTTTGATTCTTCCACCTTTAGTTCGAACTCTATCTTCTCAGGTTCCTTTTGTATGACTTCATTTTTAATAACATATTTCACCTCTCTAAACACCACATCTCGATTGTACACATCCTTCCTTGTTTCTGGGTTCCAAAGCTTATAACCTTTTAAACCACCCTTATACCCAATAAAGATGCATCTTTCAGATTTACTATCCAACTTTGTTCTTTTCTCCTTTGGAAAATGTACATATGAATCACATCCAAATACCCTCAGATGTGAAAGAGAAGGTTTCTTACCAGTCCATACCTCTTGTGGGTTCTTATATTCCAACACTGATGAAGGTGATATGTTGACTAGGTAACATGCAGTCTCCACCACCTTTGCCCATAATTCTTGTCCTAACCCAACGCCACTGAGCATGCTTCTTGCATTTTCCATGATTGTCTTTTTCATTCGTTCTATAACTCCATTTTTTTGAGGTGTGTATGGAGTAGTCTTATTTCATGCTATACCACAATTCTTACAGAACTCTTCAAATTCCTTCTTGCAAAACTCTCCACCATTATCTGTCCTTAACACCTTTATCTTCTTCTCTAACTAATTTTCCACCAAAGCCTTAAATTCTTTAAACCTATCAAAGACTTTAAATTTCTTCTTGAATAAATATATCCATGTATTCCTTGAGAAATAATCTATAAATGATACATAGTACATAGACTTACCCAGTGATGGAACCGACACAGGTCCAAACACATCACTGTGCACAAGCTCTAATATTTGTTTCGCCCTCGTAGCACCAAAGGGGAAACTTACCCGATTCTGCTTCCCATATACACAATTTTCATAGAAATCAATCCAGAGGGAAATTAGACATACCTTCTACCATACCATTACCATGAAGTATTTAGAGGCCCTTCTCTCCAATATTCCTAATCCTTTGATGCCATATCATGGTCTTTTCTCCAGAGACCACTAGATTTTCTGCTCCACTTTCAGGAACCAAAGAACTGTTGCACCCATCAATATAAGTGCTACCCTAAAGCTTGTACATGATTCTAATATAAACTCCCTACATCAATACTAGTGCTCCCCAAACCATCTTGTAGGTATCTTTCTCGAACATTGTTTTTACACATGCATCATCCATCTTGCTTACAAAAATCATATTTCTGGCCAATGTAGGAATATGCAGAACACCTGGAAGTGTTCTAATCCTTCCACCTTGCAACTTAAACTTGAATTTTCCACGACCAACAGATCTAGCCTTCATGTCATCCCCTAATAAGACATCACCACCATCATATTTCTCATACTCGCAGAACCACTCTCTATGGAGAGTGAAGTGAAAGGATGCACCTGAGTCAATCAACCATGCCTCATGACCTACATGTGTACTTGAAGATGAAGCCAAGTACACATCCCCATCTTCATTTGAGGTGGTTTTTGCCTCTGCAAAAGGAGCATCATCAGATCTCTTTACTTTCTCATGAGCTTTAGATTTAGAGTCCCTTTTGAAGTTCCCTTCCTTTCTGCATTTCCAGCACACCTATATAGATTTTCTTGGAGATTTAGATCTCCCTCTAGATTTAGATCTCCCACTTGAGGACTTATTTTTGTTTCTATTCTGGGGTCGTACAAACAAGGCATCACCATTCTGACCCTCCATATTTTTCCATCTCATATCCTCTGATAGCAAGGATGAGATTATTTCATCAAACTGCAAGGTAGTTGTATTGCTACCTATTACAACAACCAGACTATCCCACGAATATGGTAGAGAACACAACAAACAGATGCACTTATCTTCATCTAAAATTTTAATATCAACAGATAATAACTATCTTACAACATTATTAAAGGCATTCATATGCTCTGTCACTGAGTCTCCATCTTTCATCTTCATGTTATACAATTTTTTCGTAGGAATAGTTTATTCACCAGAGACTTAGATTGGTACAAAGTCCCTAACTTGTCCCACAAAGCCTTCATCGAAGCTTCCCCTGATACATTCAACAATACTGAAACTGAGACATGCAATCGTATTATTCTCTTTGCCTTCTGATCCAACTCCACCCAGTCTTCAGCTGACATTGATGTTGGTTTAGTACCTAGATTTATCATGATCCAGTGGTCTTTATCCACTAGCAGATCCTCCATCTTGAGTTTCCACAACTCAAAACTCTGACCATCAAATCTCTAGATCTTTATCTTTCCACTGCTTGCCATCTTCTTTCACCACAAGAATCAATCTTGCAGATCTCCCACTTAACAGGGTCTACCAAATGCCCGAGAAAACCCCTCAATAGAAAAGGCATCCCCTTGAAGCAGAAATAGCTCTCATACCATATGTAGGTTTTAACCCTGTAAAGAAATTACATGAATACGAATTCTAAAAAACAGAAAATAAACAATGGCGAGAGCATAAAACATAAAATAGATATACACAGAGATTTTCCCCTAGATCCCAAAATCAGGACTACCAGATTGATTTTTCATTATATTCCTTTCAATGTAACAATACATATATATACATGTCAAAGCATCCATAAACCCCAATCCATTAACCCTAGATTAGAACATAATCGTAGTTACCTTGACCAGGTCTACAAGATGCCATGGACAGAAAACCATCATGCCCAAAACCATGTGTGAAATCCATGCACAAAACCATAGGTAGGTCCACCCACACACACCTAAAACCATGTACGAAATCCATGCACAAAACCATACGTAGGTGGAAAGAATATAACACACATCCAACAATACATGCACCTACACAATGCACATACCTAGTACTACATTCCCTCAACAAAGCATGTATTACATGCACACAATACATCTGCACTAGTACCATATGTACAACAAGTACATAGCACCAACTATACAATGCACGACCTACACAACGTGTGCACAACATCACATGTACACGACACCACCTGTACAATGTGTACACAATGCCACATGTACATTACGCCACTTGTACAACGTGTACCAAACATGACATATACATGGTACCACATGCACGACATGTACATGGTACCACATGCACGGCATGTACATGACACCACATGTACATAGCACCACATGCACGACATGTACACAGTGCCACTTGCACACAGCACCACTTGTACAACATGTACATAGTACCACATGCACACACTACCTCTTGTGCAATCATGCACACTACACCATATGTACATAGCACCACATGTAAATAACAATGCATATCCAACTTGTACATAACATCACTTATACACAACATGACATATCCAACACACGCAGAGAACCATATGCACACAACACTATCTGTACCACCTTATACATAATCATTGCATAACAACATGTACACACACTATATACATACAAAATTGCATGCACAGAACATCACAGATGCAACATGTACAACATATACAACATATGAACAATAATAGTACTACACATCCAAACCACACTGTCTCTACCATTTAACCTTGCTTCTAATGTCTTATCCATGATTTTCCTTGCATGTCGTAGACCACACTGCTTTCATTTCATTGATGTATCCCTGTCCATAACGTAGACATAATATAATCACATAATATCAACTCATAGCCACATGATACTAACCTCGTAGATGTGTCAGGCTACTCTTCCCACTTGATTCCTCATGAACTAGGAATCTCTTCATCCCATTCACCTGCATAAGAATCATTCCTCTACATGAATGATCCTTGACAACCTTGTCAGACAACACTTACATACATAGATATAAATATTAAAATTAAACAATCTATCAGATAATGACATACATACATACATACATACATATATACATATACATATATAAACTTCAGCATAATCATGATCATAACATAATTTCTAGATATCATAAGGTCAAGGTTAAAAGAGCTTCCTTTATTAATGCAATACATGCACAACATTAAAAACAATATTTCCCAACATAGCCAATGCATATGACACCTCAAATCCATTTACTTTACCTTTTTTGGTTACCTTCCTTATGTTTTTACTGCCACCATCCACTTACCACAATTGACCTATGAGTCCAACCGACTGTCATAGTCTTACCTTCCACTGTGCTTACTCATACACTAAGATTCATCTAAGTTTTACATTACCTATTGGGTACCACACAGCTCTCCCAAGCTTCATCAAATTTCCTCTTTCCCAAACAATTCCCAAGACTCAAAACATAAAAGGAAAGAAAATAAACAACAAAGAAGAAAACCATGAAAGTCAATAACAATACGACACCACAACAAAGTGGAAATCCCTTGCACCAAACATAACCAAAACTGCAAATCAAGCGCAAAAATTCACGAAAGATCAAAAGCAAAAGATCGACCACAAATACCATGATTCAATCCCCATGGTTCCCATGGAAATCTCAACTCGATCCTTATTCAGAATTTAATGGCAGTTTCCTTGCCATGCAATCCCCTGCATGATATTTCCATAAACACATAACTGTCAGTGCATAAAAAAATATAATGACATACTAATTACCTTACCTTTTTGTTCCAAAAATGTTTCTTGCAACTGAACACATCCACGCCATCTCTCAAGGGACTTCAATTCCCTTGACAGATCCACCTGCAACCAGAGACTAGCTAATATACCTATCAAGTACATGTTCATGACTATAACACATATCCACATAATGTCAGAAAAAATGAAGGTTACAAAGACTTCCTGTATGTGAGAAACTCGTTCGTTTGGAATTAGGGTTTCCAAACATAGCCAAAGGAATTATTCTCCAATTCCTTTCTTTTACCCTTTTTACCTTGCTTCAATCGAGGCTTACTATGTACTGTCACATCACCCAACTGTTAGTTATATAAACATATCAACTATTATCGTTTCATACTAATACCAAGCATGTTTCCTACAACTTCTCACACATGTCAACCACATGCTCCAAATATCAAGAAAATCATATCTATCAATTTTGAAATCAAACTTTACCAATACTAACAATCATGTCATAATCCATAGTCCACTCAGAGCCATCAAACATAATGCTACAACCATCACCTACTATACTCAAGTACATATCAACTGTCTTAACACATATGTATAAGTACAATCATCTTAAAACAATATCATTGGAACACATACTCGTATTATGGAATTCATCAAATACTCAACCAACTTGTAGACATACCATGTTAAAAAAATCAACTAAATGACATAACCAAACACTTAAACACCAAATATGCTACAGAAGCAAACTCGTACCTTACTTCATCTCAGGGGAGACTATCTTGTCTACATGATCAATCTAGGTTAGCACAATACAACTTCACAACATATCAACTCAAACATAAATCATGATATCCATAACAGTAACTAAATAACATGTTCACATCATAAGCTCATAAGCATTTGTTGTTCATGCATAAAAATAATATAGGTACGATCAGTCTAGATTAGTACGACGCCATATCACAAATATGTTGGTTCATGCCTGAATATCACAACCATAAGCATCTGCATAGGTCAAACCATGTTCACACAATACATATAAGGATATTCAATGCAATGAACATAACCATAACGCATATGATCAATCCAAATTACAACATCAAGATCTCAATGAAATAACCCCAATCATGAAGTTAATAGCGTAGAACAACATTAAGCTATATATCATGCTTATCAACAACATATAGAATGATTATCAAGTCATCTAACATAAAACAAAAATAACAATGCATACAACCACAAGTTACTATCATTCATGACTATTTGACACATGTGCATGTGACTATACTAATCAACTATCAGCTATCATGTATGTAACCATAACATCAAAACATGTACATAAAACTAATACATATAACAATCCTTAACTTATATTTGTGCATACCAAACATACAATACATGTATGAAGATATGCTCTTACCCCAAAGTCCAATGTTGCAACCTCATTATGATGATATGCATCTCTTGCTCTATCTCAGCCAACACATTAGCATCATAACAACCAATAACATCATGATGACCTAATTGCATACAATGACTTCACAAGGCATGTTTGACCTACTATTCATGCATAACTATAACCAAGACCATACATGCATAAAAACTACATAATCAACCATACACACATGAAGACATACTCCACAACAACAACTTCAACCTTCACATGGTGACATCCCTACAACCATGATCAACACCATTCAAATGCAACAAGCACATGGACTACATGCATAAAAATTGTATAATCAACCATACACACATGAAGACATACTCCACGACAACAAATTCAACCTTCACATGGTGACATCCATACAACCATGATCAACACCATTCAAATGCAACAAGCACATGGACTACAAGCATATGGAACACATGTGCAACCAATCATGAAAGCATGATCAACACAAAGCCCAAGGAGAGCGCAACCACGCTCTGATACCACTCTGTAACACCCTCCTCCCTTATCTACCCAAGCAACCTGCCAGCCAAGGTAAATATGTGACGAGAGGCTACTATGATATGATTCAACCTCCTAGGTAACCTTAAGGAAATGGAATTGATAGAAACACAACATACAGACCTCCCTCAGGTGTTTCAGGACCCCTAGGAGCTAATCTACCACCACAAGTGCCCAACCCTTGAGTTAACCTAGAATTTAGATGAATTAAACCCAAAGTCACTCCCATGACAAGACATGCATGTGACTATAACCCTATAGTCACTCTCCCAGGCTTTCCTACCAGCGACTAGAGACCCAATTTGTCAGTGATATGCCAACGACTCTAGGATTTGAGCCACTTTTTCAAGCCCAAAGCCCAAGTCACTACCCAAAATTGAACCATCTACTCAAATCAGTAAAATAACATGGAAATTAAAGTACTAAAGAAAATACTTGCTCAAGACCTTGATTGGACCCCTACTAGCCATGACAGGAATTTTTTTCAAACACTTAGTAAATATGCAACCTATAGGTGTAAATAACAAATCTGAGCATAGGGGTCTCATACTTATCTAAGATTCTCCATGAAGCATTGTTTCGTTATCACTTTAACTATGATTCCATCCATTAGTTCATAGATACATTGATCATTCAATTAAAATTAAAAACATGATGAAAGCCACAAACAGTTGTTATCATAAAAACATGTAAATAACCAACATAATAGGGACAAAATTATCCATGAAATAACAACCATATAAAACACATATAATCCATATTAATACTCATAGAAATAAAAGGATAAATAACCTTTCATTAATGATGAAAAATCCAAACCTAGGATGGGACTTCCACATTCCACCTGACTGTAGAATGGTTGACCCAAAAATCTCTCTTTAGTCATTCACCCCCATGCCATATTCCAAGCATGAATGTGGGATCTCATAGAACACATCAATCAAAAACCATCTAGGGCTTCCAAAGGCAATCCACCTCAACCCATCAAACATTGATTCCACCTCACAGTTGGACATCACCAAAACCATCCTCCGATCTGTCTCTATCCCAACCTTTTAGGGCTACAGAGCATTTGTTCCAACTGAGGCTCCAAAACTAGTAACTCAACCCACATTTGTCATTGAGCTCCAAAGACTTTGTCCAACTAAGGCTCCAGGACTAGTAACTTAACCCACCAAGGGCTTCAAAGAATTTTTCCATCAAAGGCTATGGGACTAGTAACTCAACCCAAGTTGTTACAGGGGTCTACAGAGTTTTTCCAACCAAGGCTCCAGGAACTAGTAACTCAACCCAAGTTAAGGAAACATGAGAACTAACCAAAAACAAATAATGAAAGTAAACCCACAATCACCATGGGTATCTAGGAAATGGCAAGGCTAGAAATCCACTTTCAATCCAGGCAATCTTTCATGCCAATGATAGATCACAACCAAGAAACCACATGCATGTGACATGCATACCAAAACTAGTGAAGGAAACATACATGCAACTCGGTACCTACAAGACAATATGATGTAGTTGTTGATCCCGATGCCCTCTTGCACTTTCTTGCTTTTCCTTTCCCTTCTTGCTCCAAAAATCCAAGTATGCCACACCCTCCAAGATTGCTCCATGAAAACTCTAAGTCTCCATGAGTATGAGAGAGAGAGAATAGAAGAGAGCTCCACTAAAACCTATCAAAAGCTTACCAACTGATCCTCAGAAGCCATTTGATGAATGAGGCCTCTATTTTCTTCATTTTCCATTATTTTCCTTCATTTTCCTCCTCACATGCAACCTATGACCTTTCACCTCCTTTTCTCCTAATTTCCATTATTTTCATAAATAAAATTCCAATAAATTCCGCATGTCCTTCCATAGCTTTTGCCATTTCCTTTTCCAATTCCCTTAGCCATAATAAACTGAATCAACACCCATTAGGATGTTTACCCCACAATTCAGCTTGGAATATGTGTCCCATCACCGTGGCCTTATATATAGTTTTACATGGAATTTTCACTAGGGCTATTACATAAGAGAACATGAAGAAATCCACCAATCCACAATAAACGGAAAAATAAGTTAAAGAGACCAAAGGCATCACATTTTCTATTTGGTTATAGAATGCATGAATTGGATTTCATAAAACAAACATGTCCATTATTACTTAATGGTCAACTCTTTTTAATCTACCAAATTTCATAATCTATTGAGTTAAATTTCAACCATAAAAGGAGAAATAATGAACATTATTAACAACTTGGGTTGGAAATATTATAGTCTATAATCAAATTAGATGTGCCATGAAATTACTTAGATGTAGTTGATTATTCAACTTGATACATTATGTAGGGTTCTACAATGACCCACTTTTTAGTTTTGAGAACTTGTAAGATGTTGATATTTCCATCAACATCATAGTGCCACCTTTGTTTGAATGTGTTAGTGTATCGAGAGTGAGATCTAGATTTAATCACGAAGATAGTAATTTTTAAGCATTGACTATCCATGCTTACAAAATATTATATTCAAGTAATCAAATCCAATCTAAGAGCTCCATAAATTGTACTCTTAATTGAAATCACTAACAACACATATATATATAGATATTCTTGGCATTAGATATATATATATTTATATATATTATTATATATATATATGAAATATTTCTTTCACAAAGTGCACATCTTAAGAAACTCACTCGGAACTTCCCCTCATTCCAAGAATGGTATCCAAGGTAGACCATATTCTACATAAGCTTCAAGCTTTTCCAACATAGTTCCTAAGGCCATTACAACAATATACTTGTGAAGAGCTTAACATGTAACTTGTGGGAATAGAACTTGGCTAGGGTAGATAACACTCCTTAAGGGGTGGTAGGAGTGGGAGGGATAATTATTTATCACAAAGAAAAATAGTAAAACTCCTTCATATGTGGATTAGGAAGGGCCACCAATAATCATGTCAAAGGTCTAGCTCTATTTCAAAGCTTTTGGATTATAGATGATTGGAAATAGGAGAGTAATTCTCATTAGAGACTCAAAACTAATAATTAGGCTTATGCACCAAAATTTGTGTAAAATTTTATATTTTATTAATAATAATATTCCATACAATAAGCATATAAGTGTAAGCTTTAGGGAGATTGAGTTCTTCCATATGTTAATATCACTCAACTGACAAGTAGATAAGTTGGATAATGAAGGTAGTAGGCTCAAACATGGTTCCTTTGAGGACGATATTGGACAAACATGATTCACCATCTCCTAATCTCATGAATGTGTGTAGAATTAATATTAAAAATTGGGTCATTAGCTTATTCACCCCCTATAATTGAATTGCAATTTATTTAAGGGAAGTTATACACATGTTAAACATATGATGAGTCAAATTGAATCTCATCGCCTAATGAGTATAATTGGTGGAGGAGTGTTTGAACACCATTTCGTGCATAAAGCATCCAATGGGGAGGTGTTATTGATCACCTTCCCTCATTATTTCTAATGTAGGTAGGATCATGGTGAGGAATTATTGGGATTTGAAGTTTAAATTTCTATAGGTATTTATTTCTGAAATACAATATTGGGATTTTCCTTGCCTAGAAATTATTCAATGCTCATGAATCCCTTGAGGTATTGATTTTTTCACATTGTTTGATTGAAAGAATTTGGTGTGGGAAGAGGTCATTAGGTTGGTTACATTATTGGTTGGCTTTACCTATTAAAGTAATCTTCTAGGTTTCATTATTAGAGAGGATGGTAGTCAAGTTGTATTGATAGGTGAGTCAAAATTTTATGAAGTACTTAGTATGGGGACATGTAGGCTTTGGGTGTGTGTGCATTTCCCTATTGTAAGTGCTTTTGAATTTAAATTTAGAATTTGAAGAATGGTAGGACAATAGTGGTCACAAGGAATAAGGCTAGAGTGCCAATTTCTCATGAGCATGTCGGCCATTGCCCCATTTGCGAGTTGGTTGGTATAAAGAGATTCCTTAGAAGCTAGGAAGTCGTTATCACAAGGAGAAAAGTAGTTGTCATCACTATAGTAGCATAAATGCAGACACAAGAGGCTAACAAAGATGTCAAAATTGCATTATTATGGGACATTGTGTAACAACAAAAGATGCAAATCATTGAATTGCAAGGTGAATGTAGAGAAATTAAGAACACAATGATTGATACAGTTATCTATTCAAATATGGCACTTTCAATGGTTAATTTATGAGTGGATTCCTTAAGCAATAAAGATACATAAATAGTTCACCAAGAAACGATGGAGATTATGGAAATGAAACTGGAAATGCCAAACCAAGTTACTATAAAATTAAATATGTATTGAACCAAGCGCTTTCCACAACTATACTTGATGTTTTTCAAAGTCACTTATTATTAAGTGATTGCATACTAATATCCTTATAAGAGAAGACATAAACATCTTTTTAAATTTGAATATATTTTCAAATACAAATTTTAACTCTATTTAACAATAATATAAAAAATATATTCGATATATAATTATGTTAAATACTAAAAATAACATATCTTTCATAATATAAATATAATTATTTTATTAAAAAAAACATTTACTAATTATACCAATTAAATTTACCTAACTCATATATATAATCCATCTTAAATTGTACATTTCATGTGGATATTATAATAAATCATATTTTTGGAGACTCATCTCACTTATCCAAATATGATATGTTATGAAAACCATATGAACAAATATAAAGACGAAGTGTTCTCAAGCTCAAAAGCATTGAGAATTAAACTGAATAATGGCAAACTCTTTAGCCTTTACAACAACCTTCTTTTATTTCCAACGAGGATTGATTTAGACTTAAACTGAATATTGGCAAACTCCTTAGTCTTTACAACAACCTTCTTTTATTTCCAACTAGGACAACTTTACCGTGTAGGTTTTTTATTAGCATTATAAGACATCTGGTAGTTTCTTTTTCGAAAAGTATAGGCAGGCCAATGAGTCAGTGACCAACACTAAATGAAATGGAGAATTTAGGAATGAGTCGCATTAAGTTTGTCATTCACGCGTTTAAATAAATAATGGATAAAGCAAGGTTGACATTCGTTCATATTTTTCTAAAATTTTCGAATTATGCCTTAACCTTCTAAACAATTGCTTTTTTGGTAATATATTGTAGTTTATCATTGTCTAAGCATATTACTTAAATGGGAGGAAAGCATCTTAACACACCTTTAGTATTTCCCAAGTAACATCGAAATTAAAACCAATGATAAGTCAGGGCTAGATGCTTATTGCCAAACTATATTCTTAATTCAATCACTTGATACAAAAGCAACAATATTTTAGTAATATATTAGAGTTTATGATTGTAGAATCATAGTACTTAATAAATAATGAAAACATTAAAAGTGACTTTAATATAAATTCATAGTAATACCAAAATTAAAAGCAATGATATGCCATGGCTAAATACTTATTCTCGAACTATTTTGGGTGGTATTTTTAATTTGAGTACTCCTGACACTAAAGTAATATATTAATATGATATTTTTAAATTAATTAGGTTTAAAGTTTGGTTTATATTTGAATTCTGTTCGAGGAATTTCAAATTTTTAAATTATGAATAAAAAATTTCAAAATTTTAAATGATTAAAATTTAATAATCTCAGAATAATTTTTTATTTAATACCTAATTTAATTGATAATCTAACGGACAGTAAAAAGTATGTGAATGGTTTTTTCAATTTCTTTATCTGCTCTGGCTTTATAATTTATTAAAGGAATATTTATGAAAAGTTGTTTTTGACACTTCAATTCAATTTCATTTAAAGTAACTACTGATTTGTGAAACCTAGTTTTCAATCACGAATGTGTGAAATGAAGAGATTCTCAAGCATGCTTTAATTATTATTTTATTTAAGGTTATAGATTATTGGAATTACCATTCGAAAATACTCGTCGCGCTCTCGGCTGACCAATGACGAGGCTGACAAGTTAAAGTGGAATACCTGAAACAGACATACGAAGAGCCTACTCAAACTTGCAAGAATTATCTTGGATATGAAGAGTCTTTTTTAAGTGGCCGAAGACGAAAAAAGAGAAGTCAAACTTATCAATATGAATCCATGCATGGATATATTAATCTAGTTTTAAGTTTTTTACTTTGTTTTCCAATTAAATTTAGTTAATAAGATTTAGACTTAAATGTTTTTGGATTAGAAGTGTCAGTTTTTTTAATGTATTGTTATTTTGGTTAACTCAAGTTTGACTTTCAGCTATGTTTTCCCCATAACTTTAATTGAAAAAAACTTCTACTAAAAATATTTGAATTAAAAATATGGTTATGGTTAATTATTAAAATTTACATTTTTTTAAATTTAATTTAGATTGAAATTTATTATTGTTTCTAATAGTTCAATTAATAGCATTCTTTATCTGTGAAATCCTGGTCACTCAATAAATCACTACAAATTTGGCACAATAATTTGAATGCAGATGTGTTGTTACTATTAGAATTTAAATTTGAATGGGTTAAACTTCACCATTGTTCATACATGTAAAAATACAATGAATGAACAACCAGCCAACAAACTTTGTTAAAGTGTCCCAAAAAACCATACTTTAATTTAAAATATTATTTTGTAAAACATATTTGAATTGAATGTGATTTTACAAATAATTTCATGAAAAATAATAAATGATAATAATTTTTTAATTATTAATTTTAGGAAATTAGGTTTTATATTTATATTATTTATCGAATTGGGCTTGAAAAATTTTTAAATTTTTAAATTATGAATGGTCAAGATTTTGATAATTTGGAAATATTCTTCGTCTACTACATGATCCAATGGATAATATAGAAAGTATCTGAATGGTTTTTTTCATTTTTTGTCTCGGTTCCTATTTTTAAGTATTAATTTCAAAAAATTAGGTTTTATGTTTTATATTACTTTAATATTAATGACATTAAGGTTTTTAATATAAATAATATTAATATTAATACTAATAAATAATATTAAATTGTTGATTGTCCTCATTTATAAAAACTAATTGGCATATGAATAATGGAAAATGATGTCTTTTGTATATCAACCACATTTACTAATGTGGTTGTCCTAGTTTTTAATTTTTTTTTTTCTTATTTGAATGAGAAATAAGGATTTGTCGACAAACTTATTTCATTATTTAGTTTTCAATCATTGAATGCATTTTATGTGTTGAATGTTGACTTTGGCTAAAATATCCCTCATTTGATTCCTCTTCACACAAAAAAACAACATTTCATTTAATTTAGCTGTATATTAATTTGATAACTTAGATTATGTTTTTTTTCCATTTTCTTTTCTTTTGGCTTGAATGTCAAATAATGATTTATTGATATAATTTCATAGTTTCCAATTGCTAGATGCATTTGGTGTGTTGGATCTTGACTTTCTAGGAAATTAGTGGGGAAAGTTTTTGATTTTGTGAAAAAAATATAATAATATTTTGCATATGAAAATGTATGGAGTTCACTAAGCATATGATTCTTCTCCTCCACTTGTTTGATATTAGTAATTTCTTACTTTATTACCACTTTATAGATTAAAGAAAATGGTTGCTTCATCCATCGTGAAAGAGAAAGCTATGGATCGCAGGGGAAGTACTTGTGCAACTTTCTAGTATGGAAAAATAATTAAAATCCTAAGGGATAGGGAAGTATCTTTGAAACTTAAAAAAGTGGGATTTCAATTTCTCACAACGGACATTAACATAGTACTTGCTATAATTGGTTTCTTTTGTAGATATGATATGGGATGAGGTGTTAGGGATAAAATAGGTGAATGCCATGCCTACTTACTCATTGGCCATTCTACAAGACCATAGATAGACATAGACAAGTTATATGCATGTTACAAGTTTGGGAGATGAATGCCCTTTCATACTCTTTCCATCTCCAAAAGAGATCCCAAGACCCCCCACACTCTTGCCTACATGGGTGTAATGTTGCACACCAACCTATTCCTTTCCCCTAGTATGTTTATGAATGATTGATTGATTCCATCTTCCTCTCCTCTCCTCATATATCATGGCATGATGGGCTACTTTGTGTTACAAGGCATTTTTGGCCAATTACTAAAGTTTGCATGACTAGGCTACGAACACCTAAAGTCTTATAGCTTTAAATGCTTTCAGTCTTAATTGAATTTCACTAGATGGCTCTTTAATAACTAGGAAAAATAAAAGTATTAATAATACTAGGTGATAGAGAAGTGTCGTTGTCCTAAGTGTTTCCTCTTTTGTTTTCCCCTTTTGTTTTAATTATTTTCAACCATGACTTAATTTTTATTGTTATGGTAGGAGGAGAGCGATAGGGTGAGAGAAATGCAGCGCAGACAGTTATGACAATTCATAATTATAGGGATAAGGACACTTAGTAATATCCTCCAACATTGTCACATGGATAACTTTTAATATCATAAGGTAAAAACCTATTTACAAGGTATAACATAATAATATTACAAAGTATGATATTTAAATAATTGGCAATATTAGAGGATTTTATTACATCACCTTGAGGATTTGTATTTTAGAGCCAGTATTGGGATATTAGTGTGAGAGTGAGGGATATGAATTAGAAGACTTGCATTTTAAAGACAACTTTAAGAAATTAGCATTGAAGTGATTTAGGAGTATGCTATCACATTAATTTTGAGCCTTATATGTCAAAGCAAGTCTTTAGATTGACAAAACACTTGGCGAAAACAATATAGTAGAATAAGGGAGGATACTACCACATCAACTAAACGAATTGCTCATTTTTAATGTAAGACTTGCACTTTGAAGCAAGCCTCAAGATTTACAAACTTTTTTGTAAAAGGATGCCCTATAAAGTGATTGTGAATATTATACAACCAACCCATGTCTTGTGTGCTTTTTGTGTAGGTAATGCATTAAAGTGAGGTGGGACACAAAGATATGTGTGCATGCAATGTATAGGAGTTAGATAGGATGTTACCACATCAACATGTAATTTATTGGAGTGGCATGGGATACCATTACATCAATCTAGGGAGGATGTTATCACATTAAAGCTTTGGGTGTAGGTAACACCTTATAAATCATCTATGGAATTACACCTAAATAGAACAAAAGATGTTATCATATCAACCTAAGCACTTCACCCCAAAATATCTAGCTTCTAAATAGACAAGTTTTTGGTCTGAGTAATGCCTTATCTACTTCATACACACAACTTATTTACACACAGACACGATTTAGAAGACGAATATTAATGTGGATCAAAATCCCAACAAAATCCCAACATAATTGTAACAATATTGCATGTAACATCCAAGATAGCAAACCACAAGCCAAAGGTGATTAATAAAGCAAGGCACTGATACCACCAATGTTGTTACTACTAAATTGAGGGAGGATGATATTACATCAACCTAGCCAAAATTAGATTGCATAAATTAAGGTAGAGTAACTATCTATGTGGAATGAAATTCACCAATGAAATTATGCCAATATTCTAATATCTTATAATAATAAATTATATTAAATAAAGAAATATTATTTATTAATAATTATTAGAAAATAAATTATATAAATAAAAGAAATAATTATTAATATTAAATAAAGCCTAATTATATTAATATGTTTTATGTTATAATTAAGATATATATATCAGTCTTTTGTGATTAATCCGAAACACTGATATATACATTATAGATCACAAAAATCTTAGATCTAAAATTATAAATATAATAACATGATATTAATTTGCTACACTGAAAATCAAAAACATTAAAATAAAAAATAGTAATTAAAAATTACATATAAAAATCAGTTCAAAAAATTACAACTTAAAATTATTTTCCAAAGTCAAATATAAAATTGATGAAATCACATTTAAAAAAAACCTCAAATGGAAAGATCAAATAATTTTTTTTTCATTTATTTCAAACTTCGAAAGAAAATAGAAACCCTTTGAAACCAACTTTTAAACTTAAAAAATAACATCAATGATTTGCACTTCAACCTAGGGATGCACACCCCTATCACCAAGCACCCAATGGACTTGTACCGTGAGAACGAGTGTTTCGTTTGTATTTTAAAAAATTCAACTCTAGTCCCTAAACTCCAAAACTAAGGATTTGCTTGGTATCCATCTATGGACTTCTAAAACAAAAGAGCGTCGTGGATTGCTATTTGCCTGTTATATGTGGGCATACGGGGCCACAAATTTAACTCGGAGAGAATTTGTAAAGCTTAAATTAACAAAAATAACATATAAAAGATTTATACGCCAAAACTACTTTTAAATTAGAAAAAACACTCGAGAAGGATTTGCACCCCGATATAGGAATGAGAGTATGCACAAACCTAAGATATAGAAACTTGTACCTCAACGCCTCCTAGAAAAATTAGCTTAGAAAATACTTATACACAAAAGCCAAGGGTTTACTTATTTTAAGACTTCTAAATCAAACACGACATCTAGATTGTTATAAGGTTGTCACAAATGATCAAACTTATACCCTAAGTCATACTTTTGGATTAACAAAATTAAGTCGAAAAAGACGTGTATTTCAAAGCCTACTTTTGGATTAACAATATTAATATGGCGAAGGCTTTTGAATTGGGCAATTTACAATTAGCTTGAAGGAGGAGTTAGGTATTTAATTTAATATGTTTTATAAAATTTAAGATATTTTATTATTTAAAACTTATATTATATAGAGGAAATTTTTCAAGTAATAGTTTAATGGGATAAAATTTGGTTTTTTTTTAAATTAGTTAAAGAAATTATAATTTTAAGTCATTGAATCTGTAGATATTAAATTTATTTATATATTAGAAAATATTAATTTACAAAATATTACCATTTATATGAAAAATGTGTTATCAAATTTCACAAAAAAAACACACACCTTTACACCAAATTTTACCTCACCAAAACCAATTTTTAAACTGGAAAATTGTAAAATACACTTGTATAATTAACCCATAAGGTACTTACACCCAAAACTGAAACAAAATGAACCCATTAAAGTATCTGTACCTCACAAGCCGTGGGCAAAACTACCCCCAAAAAAAATGTGTACCCCAACGTTCTGGGTATGTTTGTGATCCATGTGAAGGCTGATACCCGTAAAATACTTGTAGTACCTCAGAGGTATGGGAATTCTCATTATCCGTATAGACTTATACGTCAAATCCCACTTTTCGAGTGACAAAGTTATGAGGGGTATGGTTACTATCCATAAGGAGATTATTACTCCAATCTGATTCTCAATATTGTGAGGGACTTTTAGCACTAAAACTAAAATTGGTAGATTCCAGGGGTGCAACGGTATGCTTGTGGTTTTCTCTTCTTTTTTAAATATATTAGGAAAGTTTATCATAAATGGGTTGTAAAATGGGTTGTCAAATCAATAGTGGGTACAATTATTACTTGCTGTTATTTGTGAATATAAGTATTCATCATTATTATTTAAAGAAAATCATTTCACCCGGGATTACTCATGACCCTTAATAAGGGTCAAGGCTTTCATTCCTGCTAGATATCTCAAAGTCTTGGATCATTCATCTATTTCCTTGAATTTATAGAAGATGATTTCTGAGCCAAATAAACATAGTTCTAAACATACTCTAAACCCACTTCTTATATTAATGAGATTTTTTTTCATTAATTCAAATAATATTATAAAATAAAAACAAACTCATATAATTTAATTATTATAAATAAAAACCAAGTTCATATAAAATGTATATTTATAATGGGAGTTGTTTTTAGTGTGATTTTTTGGACTTTCGGAAAACAGAAAAATTTGAAGTGAAACTTGATTTGTGTTATTGAAACTGGTTTTTTCACTGGTGAAAACCCCCTAGAGCACTTAGATTGTGCAGAGTTACCCATCAAGCTTGTGATTTCAATAAATTCTTGCTGGATAGAAAATAGATGGGAAAAACCCACCCAAAAAATTTCCAAAAAATCTCATTAAAGACAACTCATTTATAATGTATTATTTTATTAAAATCAAAATAAACTTATAAAAACAATGGAGAATAATGAAAATATTTATTTTTATTGCAAAATTTGTGCTAGGATGAGAGTTATATATTTGGAGTTACATTATGAATTTTTTCCATCTTCAATATCATATACAAATTCTTGAACCAAAATTATTCTTAGAAGAGGAATACAACTGATACTAAACATATACAGATTTTTAGAAGTGAATACTTTCTAATAAAACTCAAAAATAATATAAAAAAAAATTACAATGTATATAACTTATTTCAAAATATAATCCTTAATTACAATATATCTGTCATAAATCATTTTTTTAAATACTTCAAATAACTAAAACTTTTTAAATTTAAAACTCAAATACTAACCATAAATTTTAATTTAACCTTCATAAATAAAAAAATATAATTTTTATTTTAACAAATAATTTAACCTTTATCATTTTTTATTCCATCCCAACCCTATCATTTTTTTATCAATCCCAACCATAACTCCATGCAATTCCAAGAAATTAATTTCATCATTTCCTATTAAATTTTTCACCCCATGATTAAGGTCTAAAGTGTCTCCTTTCCTTATATTTTTGTCTTTCTATATTTAGTCTTTTCTATAATGGTCTCTTGAGAATACCTTGTCTTCTCAATTTTGTGTGGTTTTGGAATTATCTTCTCAATTTTATTTTATTTTTGACTTTTCAATTAGAACCTCTCTTTGTTTTTCTTTCCACCTAATATTAATTAATAATTTATGACCAGATATTTAATCAAATAATTAATTTATTAAAATCCCAAAAACAATGTTGATGTCAATTAAAAAAATTAACAACATCATCGTCACCCCTTTACATTATTAATAGAAAAATAAAATAAAATACTAATGAGAAATAAGTTAATAAAGGGGTCACGTAAGGGTAGCGAGCGTTAAAGTTATCCCGGCTAGGCCCGGTATCAATTCTGATGCCTATCCGGCCTTACAAAGAAAAATAATTTCCCCATTGAAAAAATAAAATAAAAAAATCGCCGGCGAGCAATTCCCGACAGGACCTTGGGAATCCCCGTCAGCAATCCTGTCCGACTCCCAGCATACGCAGTTGCATGGAAACTCCGCAAGTCCCGTCGGACAGCGGCCCCCGCCGTTCCCATCCCTTCCTCTTCCGCTCCATCGCCTTCCACAAAGCGACTCCTTTTCCTTTTTACAGGGACAAACCCATCGCCTGACTCTTTGTTAGGCGCTCTTCGCCCTCTTTCAGTGTAGAAATCCCGCCTCAAATGACCAGGCCGTTAGCCATTCTTTTCAAATCCCACAGGCTTTAAAAACAAAATTAATGTGATCCAAGCCGACTAGAATCGCTGGTAAAAAAAAGGGCCGGTATCTTTACTCGCTGTCCCAGGGAATGGAATTTTGGACCAACGTGGCCACAGCGGGCGGATTCGCGTCGATATAAGCTGAGGCGCGGAGCTGATGATCATTGAAATAACGCATCTCAGATCGCTTTATAAATCACCCCCCTTTGAGAGAGAGACTTCACTGCAGGTGTCGTGATTCGAACCTGGGTGTCGGCCCATCGAACCGCGAGGAAAGAAATTGTCGGTCTGCGTCTCTCTGCGTGTGTGTGAAAGAGAAAAAGAGCGCGACAAAGAAGTGTAAGAGACTAGATTAATTATGTCTGGCGTGTGGATTTTCAAGAACGGGGTGGCCAGACTGGTGCCCAACCCCATGACGGAGCCCATCGACAGAGTCGAAATCAGCTCCTCCAAGCGCAAAGTTCTGGTGTATCTCCCTACAAGCGAGATCATCACTTCCTACGCCGATCTCGACCAGAAATTGCTGGGTCTGGGATGGGAGAGATATCCCAACGAAGATCCAGACCTCCTGCAATTTCACAAGAGTTCCTCTCCGCATCTCATCTCGCTGCCCAGAGATTTCTCCAAGTTCAAGTCCATGCATATGTACGATATAGTGTACAAGAACAGGTCATGCTTCGAAGTCCGGGATCTCTCCACATAACAGCTTCCTCCAGCACTTCTAATAATAAAAATATATATACTGTTCGTCTTCTTCTTTCTGTGGACCACTATGTCGTGTAATTAAAAGTTATATTAAAAGGAAAAAAAATATAGCCATTGTACACGAAAATATAAATAATATCATCTGATATTTCTTTTAGGTTTATATTCATGTTTACATTTTATCCAACGTAGCTTTATCTGTATTCTGAATCTCCCTTGTTTGAATGTTTTCAATGGCCTCAACTTTTCTTGAGTCACAAGGCATGGTTGCTTGCCTTGTGTTACTGGATCACTTAAATTTATTCCAGTTATTTATGGTTTTGGGTTCAGGTTTCTGGGCACTTATGGTTTTGTCATAAATAATGGTATTTATGGGAATATAACCTATTTAAAAACTGAAAAAATCAATATTTATTTGGCTTGGCCACTGAAAACACAACAACTATGCCCAAACCACCCTAACACCTTGGCTGTTTCATTTTTTTTCTTGCAAAATTATTCTATATGAAGCTAGATCTGTGTGAAGTGGGTTTAAACTTTAACGTATATGTTATTGACAAGGAGATAATAATTTATTTGGTGTATATATTGCTTGCAATTTTAGGCATGGATATGTACGTGTTGACCTCTGTTATATTCAATCGCAATTTTCAGAGTTATTTTTCGATTTGGGAGCCTATCGAAAAATTGTTTGCCTGTACAAGTTATGTGTTTCCTGGCTTGTTCTTATTGCTTAAAATATTCTGAGAATTGTTGGGCCAAGCCTGTTTTCCAGTGGTCGTGGCAATTAGTCTGTTAGGGTTTGAAATTCTGTGGAACTAACCGTTTACCTCCAGGTTAACCGAAGCGTTGCTGGAAAGTTTTTAAATATTATTTTGAAAGAAGTCGGTTTCGTTAATTATAGTATAATGATATAAATTATAGCCTAATGATATATATGAATTTATGGTGGAAGAATATAGATAAGCATCCCTTGTCTCATGCTGTTAATGCACCCGGAATATTTGGCGTCCCAGAGTTTGAAGATCTTTTGGTTCAGATAGAGTTGCGCATCCAAAATATAAGAAAGGGAGCAGGATATTACATAAAGGAAAATTCAGTGAATGAGTGGGATGGAATAGATTCGTGCATTCAATTGTGTAGACATCCAAGGCATGGGCGTCACGGTGATGTGGATGCTTTCTGCGCACACTCACATATCATGTTTGATCGTTTCAAACGTCTTTTCTTTTCTTCGGCGAAAATACCGACAAAAAGGACAGGCCAGAGATAATATTTCAAAGATAGTAGCACGAAATTAAGACGGAGCCTCTCGATTGAAATCTGGATCAACGTGGTGTTCTGCATTTTTTTTTAA
The DNA here is from genome assembly GCA_000404065.3 of Pinus taeda. Lineage (NCBI taxonomy): Eukaryota > Viridiplantae > Streptophyta > Pinopsida > Pinales > Pinaceae > Pinus > Pinus taeda. Next base: position 51,690 of record APFE031368085.1, read on the forward strand.
TTGTTTTGCTTTATTAAATTATTATAATTATCGTTGAATAGAGAAATATATGCTATATTTCTTATTAAAACGTCTTTTCATAGGCTACAACGAGGTTTTTTTTGGGGAAGATAATGCCATTTGCACCATATTTGCGTGGCAAACAGTCGAAAATATTTTAGGTGCTATTTGTTTGTAGGGTTCATCCAGTCATGAGGCAAAAAAACCCTAGCTATGCTGTGAAAAAGAGTTATTAATTGTGTTAGGTTTTTCTCATCTTATCTGTACGCTCTATGTTCTTTTTCTCGTTGCCTTTATGTAGAGTTGTTGCAGAAGTAAGACACTCTATAGGTTTAAGTTTGAAGATTTATTAAGGAACATGGTAGTTCTAAAAGTAGTTCTAATTTTAGCCCTTCCGGAAAAAACAAGTTTTATATATATAACATGAACGGTGAAAGTCGGTGTAGAATTAAGACACGGAATGACAAAAAAAGTTTGTGAAGATTTATCGAAGAACATAGTACTTTTCATTTCAACCCTTGCTGTAATGACAAGTTATATATCTATATATATATAAAAGGATTTTATGAAATTAAAAAAAAGTCAGTATATAAGAAATTTAAAAAGGTTTGTATTTATGGTTTTAAAAATTTTGATGTTTATGAAGAGTTTTAATTTTTTATAATTAAAATTAAAATTTTTATTTTATTTTTTAATGTTTTAATTTTAGAAAATATAAATTTAAGAAAATATTTTGATAAATTATTTTTATTTTTTTTGGTTTGTTTAAAAGAATTAATATTTTTTACAATTTAAATTTAGTGAATTATTAATCTTATTTTTATTATTTAAAAAAGACAATCACATAACAAATTTAATATGATTATATAGTCATGATTATAACTATATTTGAAATATTACGGATTGAAAGGTGTAGCATGGTATTTACAAAAGCTACAAACAAATACATGTTTATCTCTCAATGGAGGCACCCATTTTGGATTTGTTATTGGGACCTTCCATTAGTTGGGATTTATTATTCTACCATTATTTAGCTTGAAAATAATATTCATTGCTGACTTTTCATTGGGACCTTCTACTAGTTGGATTTAGTATTCTTTCATTGCTTAGTTTGAAAAGTCTTTTCTTTCCTACAATACATTGTAACCAATTGCATGGTCATTCCTAAAAAATTAAATCTCCATTATATTATATTGTAATGTATTCATAGGAAACAACTATCTCCAAATCTAGTTCTACTTTGCAATATAATTTTATCTTACATCCCTTTGTTCAAATTAATGTAAATAAAAAATTGGCATAAGTTAAAATTAAATATTATCTCTCTTTAATCCTTGAGGAATAAAATTATTAGTGATAGAAAGAGATTCAAAAGACTGGTATTGAAGGGCCATATCAATCTTTTTAATGGAAATTTTGACCTATGATAATGAATCTAAATGTGGATTGATACTACTATACATGACTTCATAAATAAGCTATATTTGTTTATAAACCAAGATCTTTTACTAATTATCCCTCAAAATGTCTTTTAGAGATAAGGTGTTGAATAAAAAAAACATGGAACATAGATGGATCATAGTAATGGCCATAAGGAATTAAATATGCAAATCATTTGTTGTTTCAGAATATACTTCTCTTCGATTTAATCCATGTAGGAGCCTTTCTTATCTACACAAATAGAAATAATAGGAGTTGTAGTGCAGGGCTTGGAAGAATTTTTGGGAACAAAACAATAGCAACGAGAGTTATAGTTAAAGATGTTCCATATCATTAAAGAGTTTCTTTGAAAAGTGGATAACTATCTTTAATAACCTATTAACGGGGAAAGTTTTTGATTCTACAAGGGAGAAGATGAACCGTTCATTTTTGTTTCCATTATGTAACTAAATATGTCACTATGCCATGTCTTAACTAGTCTTAAATAAAGATAGCTAAGACTTCTCTTATAATCTCTATGAACATTTAGATGATATAAGTATAATTTACAAGTGTTTAAATCAATGTTTTGACACATTTGACAATAATATGGGTTTCATCCTTTGCCTTGATATCGACAAACTCATACTTATGTCTCTAACCCCCAAAGGTTCTTACGGTTGTGGTAGTTGTTACTTCTCTCAACCAAGATAACATATCACTCAATCAATCCTTTTTTAGTTCCAAAAACAAGAGATTTAAGATAAAATATCATAGGATATGTTGAGTGTGTTCCAACAACTTTTCACCAATCAATATTAGCCTACTTAAAAATCCATCCTAATTTGATAAAACACTTAAAATATCCTTAGCATTAAGGTAAACATAAAAGAAGAATTTCATACAGCGACAAACACACACTCAACAACATGCAACCTTTATCAAATCCCACATCAACATTGGGGATAGTTTCAAAGATGTAGCCCCTGGGAAAATTTACCCATTATGTTATAAGAATGTAATGATGGCATAATTATTGCAACCTTGATAAAATATAATTGAATAGTAAATCAAAATTTCATTAATAAATTTGATAAAATCTCGATCAAACTTAAGGTAATGTATCCTATATAGACCATGTCCATTAAATTTGTTTCTATTTTTCTTCCTCGCATCAAAATGGTAATAAAACTCTTCCTCGTCAAAATGGGAATAAAACTCTTCCTCGCCTTCTCATTCATTCATGTCTTCCAACTAGATTCCAAAATTGGATCTAATTTTAATTAAAGTAACCAATAACTATCACAATCCACACATGTGAATGGATTTTCATCACTTACGCAAGCACACAATTAGTTCTTCTCTAGACACAGTTAGTGTTGTTGGTTAAGAGAAGCATAAATTCAACTCTTATCACCAATAGTATGTGCTTTCTAATTATGAATGTTGCACTTTGATAGGCAATCAAAATACCTATCCCTAAAGAAAATCTAAAAGAACCTAAGTCCACCACTCTTTAATTGTTCCTCCTAGTTCAGCCATATTGATATTGAGTGAGAAGATATTTTCTCTCACACTTTCTAGACCAAGTGAAATGCAAAAATCTCATCACTTATAATGGAAATCAAAATCATTTTGACTCATTTTATCTCCCTACCACACCACATCTATAACAATGCCATATTAGATTCCTAAAATAAGGAGGTTCATCTACATATAATACATTAAGTTTCTCTATCACTGTTTTCAATTGACCTCTTGTTGATGTAGTCGATGGTATCATTACATAATGGATTGTTATGAGATGATTTGTGGAAATTCCTACCAATTTGACAAAAGGGAACAATATGATGGATTTTTAAAACACATACAAACTTCATAATGATGATAAAAGGTACCATATCACATATCATGTCCTTTAATCATAGTGATAATATTGATAGGCTGCAAGATTGCAATGATATACTAGTAATCCCCAATAGCTTACTCTCAACCACAATTGGTTGTTATCTATAGACAATTGATCTTGTTGGTTAAGCATAAATTAAAATCTTAGCACCAACTATATGGGAATTCTAGTCATGAATGTTGCATCTTTCAAGACAAAAATTCCAAGGTTCTCCTTGCCAAACTTTTATTGGTAATAAAATTGCCTATCTTTAAGGAACATCTAAAAGAACCTAAGTCCACAACCCCTTAATTTTTCCTCCTAGGCCAACAATATAATAACATTGAGTGAGAAAATATTTTCACTTACACCTTTTAGATCAAGTGAAAATGCAAAAAACTCATAACGGAAAATGGAAATCAGATTTATGTTGACTCATTCTAACTCCCTACCACACCACATCTAGAAATATGCCATATTAGATGGGTAAAATAAGTAGGTTCAATTACACATATCTTAGGAAGGTGTTTTGCGACTTTTTTCAATGGAAGTATCATTGCTATAGTTGATTGTTATATTAGATAATGAATTATTGGGAGACACTCATTAGAAGCCATAAAAAGTTGGCAAAAGGGAAAATATAGTGGAATTAAACACCTAAAAATTTCACAACAATGATAAAATATGCCACATAGCATAGCATGTACCTTAATCATAATTACAAATTGATAGGATATAGGATTACAACAATATGATATTAAACCCCCAAAAATTGACGTTAATTATCAATTTAGGATCATGTAGTAACTAACATTATATTTTCATTCTCTAACAACATATTTCTTTCAATTAAATTGCAATACCTGACATTATATTTTTGTTTTCTAGCAACATATTTCTTTCAAACAATTTCATAATTAACATACCAATTTAAATGCATGCACATACCTAGTTTTCCTGGCTGATTTCAATCCCCAGTGACCTCGCTTCATGCCTCAATATGAGTCTCGTGCTTTCATTACCAAACCGACAAATTTCTCCTTGCATATCTAGGATCAACCCCTCTAGCTCCCAGAGGCAAAATACTTTGAGGTCGAAGTTTTCTAGCCCTCACCACCAAAACTCTAAGAACAACGCCAAAGTCTTGTAGATCTATAGTTGAATCCTAAGCCCTAAGGCTCGTCCCTCAATTTTCCTCTAGTTGATAGAGTTTCTCTCAGATATTTCCAATTTTTCCCATCTCCCATGCAAAAATTCCCCTCATTCTCCATTTAGATTTCTTTATAAAGGGAAGGTTTCTTCCTCCAAAGAACCCCCCTCCTCCCCCCCCCCCCCCCCCTTACTCTCTCTCTCTCTCTCTCTCTCTCTCTCTCTCTCTCTCTCTCTCTCTATGGTCATTGAGTTGTTGCATGACCTTTCAATTAAATATACATTCCTTAGGTGACTCTTACTAGTCATTTGAGTCAGATACTTGGCCTTTCAATTAAATATACATATATTGGATGAGCTCTTTAATGGTTATTTGAGTGGGGGGTCTTTCGAGAGCCCTCATGTATTGTATAAAGTTTTTATATATGAATATTAATCTTCACCACTCAAAATCATTATTATTCAATTAAGATTTTACTAAGTAAAATACTAGAGGTACCATTCACTCATTGATCCATTTTCATGCATCACTTTTTATTTCTGAGTTTAGCCATGAATACAACCCTTTCTTTCTACCCACCAACTAGTGTCCCCTCCCCCTTCACCAACCCTTCTTTTCATTTCATAATCCATCATGAGTCTATAGTTTCATTATGCGTCAAGAAAAAATTTCATGTGTGCACAAAACTTAGTCATTTTCATAACTTCTATGATATTCCTTATGTTGTGCAAAGATTCCCTTTTTTACAAACTCTTTCCCCACACTTTCATAAGACCTCTTCACGCACTAGTCATGTTCTACAATTAACTATTAGATGGTTATTATTGTACAAATAGTCTTGCATACGCTATCCCCCAAATTCTCAACACATTCATACCTTTTCACTTAGCTAAATTCTTGTTTGTTTGTCATGCCACCTTTCATACCTTTCGAGGGTCATCCATGATTTGTTAATGAAATTCCTATCCACAAGGAAAAGAGGCATCAATGTAACTAATGTGAAATATTCTATTCTACCCCATCCATGTAGTAGTACCTCCTCTTCCCAGAAGAAAAATGAATCAAATAGGAGAAGAGAAGAGAATAATGAAGGACATGTTGGAGGGGATGATGGAGATGACACTTCCCATATTGACATTTAAAGGACACACGTAATAAAAGTTTCTAAAAGAAAGAGAAGCCTAAGTAAAAAAGGCTCACATAATTCTAAAGAGTCAAGATGTATTATTGATGTGGAAGTTGACAATGTAAATATACCTGACTAGGTAGCATTACAAATTTCTAAAAGTTAGTGGATAACAGAAGATTTGGCTCAAGAGGAACCAATTTTTTTTCAATAGCAGTATTTAGCTATGGATAATGCCTAGTATAATAAGGAACAGAGAGAGTTGTATATAGGAAAGGTTTGTATTAAGAATAAGAAAATCACTTCAAAATGGACATTAGACATATTTTGGGATTTAGACCCTTGGGATTCCTCAAATTACACATGACCATTGGAGAAACTCTTGTTCAGTTTGTTTCACAGTAGGAACTAGAAAATATTAGGCTAAAAGGAAGAATAAGTGAACTTGACGACATGTTGAGTCCTAAATCTTTGTTCACAAAAGCATTAGCTATTTTTTCTCTAGACTAAATACTTAATATTAAATTAGTGACAATGCAAGTAAAGAAAGATAAAAAATTGCTTAGTGTAGTGAGGTTATATGTTGTGGAAAACATAAATAAGAAACTAAGTACTATTTTAGAAGCTTAGGAGGTGAGATCAAATTTAAGGAACATGTCACAACAAATCTCAAGCTTTACAAAATATTTGCAAAAGGATTTGGGACATGACGATCATTTTTATGAAAATTATTTAAGTACTTTAATTGCACGAGTCTTAAGTTTAAGTGATTTCCATAGAAATCAGTAAGGTTACCTTCAAGTTGTAGAATAAAATAAGTGAAAGAAGGATGGTTGGAAAGGATATAAATGCCACAAGATTATATTGATAGCTATACAAAGATTAATGAAAAGATAAGTAATGCATTATTTAAAACACTTAAAATTGTTGAAGATATTGAGGGAAAACAAATAATAAGATATTTATACTTATACTTAAGGAGTGATTAGAGAAAGAACTGAATGTAACTAGAGCTTGATTACAATCTCACTGATTTTTCAAAAGAAAAAACTAAGCATTGGTTAATTACTTTTGTAAATGATAATGAAAACCACTTGGCATTAGTTGAATAACCACTTTATGAATTTAATGAAATTAAAGAAGAAATATTCTCACTCTAGGTAGAGTAAAATATCATAGTTCTTCCATTGAAGTAATATATTAAAGAATGGCTTAAAAAATCATTAACATGGATTGTTAATCTAGAATAACCACCAAAAAGTGGTTATACTAAACAACTCAAAAGTCCCAAATATTTATGAGAAGATATTAAGCCCCATGTTAACCCAAAAACACCTTATTAATTCTTAGATATTGAGTTATTACATTTTTATTTTTATACTATTATGTAGGCTAGAACCCCTCAAGGTCCCATGTTATTATAATTTTACCCTTTGCCTCCCATATATATACTGAGGAGACCTAGTCTTTAGGATAATAAAATATTGTCCTGTACAATATATTCTTTGTAAAAGAGGGTTTTCTCCTCTAAGAGGACTATAATTATTGGTTTCTTATCATTTTAAGACACAAGGATCATAACATTTGGTATCAAAGCTCATAATCCTAGGGATTTTCTACTTCAAACAGGGAATTGTGGCATTTTCACTATAACTCTGTTTTTGGGAGGTTTCAGATGGTGAAACTTGGAGAAGATTGGACAAACATCAGGGAAAATACTTGGTTCATTTTTTAGATCTTTATTCACTATATTTTCATATATATGTTCCAAGGAAGTTAGGGTTTCTGAATTCTCCTAAAATATTTCTCAAATAGGTCAATTCGACATTTTCACTATGACCTTTTTTTAATGAGGCTTTAGAACATGAAACTTGGATCACGTTGAGGGGGAATCATGGTGAAAATCTGGTTCAAGTTATAGATCTTGGTTCACTACATTTTTAGAGATATGATCCAAGGAATTAAGGTTTTTCTATGCTCTTGAAATCAGTCTCAAATAGGTCAGATTGGAAATTTTGCTATAACTTATTTCTGTAAGGCTTAAAAAAGTGAAACTTGGACCATATTAAGGAGAAATCTTGTGGAATATCTTGCTCAAGTTCCATAATTTGGTTCTCCCTACTTTTAGATTTATACCCTTTGGAAGTTAGGATTTTTGAATAGTAATGAAATGAATTTTAAACAAATCAGCTTGGTATTTTTACTATAGCTTTCTATCTAGGAATTTTTAGACTATAAAATATTTAGGGATTTCGTAATACATATAGTAGTACCTCAGGTACAATTTTCATAATTATATTTGAAGAATTGGACACATGAAACACTATACAAGTTTTCTTGTGGGAAGAGGCCATAAAATCAACAAGTTTTGGGAAAGTTACCATAAATTTCACTTGACACATCAAATTTAGTGCACACCTATGGAATTGAAAAAAAGACATATCACAGTATTACAAAAAAAAATATAGATCTATAAGGGCTCAATATCAATTATATAATAATAAAAATTCATCCATTCTAATATTATCCAAATTAAGGTACACAACTTGTTAGTGACCTAATTGTTGATTAGAAGATCCCATTTTTTGTGACTAAAAGTTGTAATAAAGAGGACTACTATTATTATTTTCCAACATCCCTCCAAGTAAAGAAAGTACACCAATTAAATATACTAAAGGAACATCCTTGACTTATGAAGAAAGTGAAGGGTTAGAATTTAGGCTATCTCAATTAGAGAACAAAGTTAATGAAATGGATGGTAGTATGTTGGAAAAGGTGGTTTTCTCGGGTCAAGAAAAACATAAAAGAGAAATGGAAAAGAAGATAAATGAAATTAAGGAAGGAATATAAAATAATATGAACTAAAATAAGGAAGGAATAGAAAAGAAGATGAATGAAAATAAAGAAGAAATCGAAAAGAAGATGAATGAAAATAAGGAAGAAATACAAAAATCAATGATTTCCATGGAAGGTATTCTTTTGGAGAGGCTTCCTAAAAGGGATGTGGATATCCAAGGAAATCATGAACATAAGGAAAATCAGGTTGTTTATAATTAATGTCATATGGGGAGTATGCTATCATAATTGGAGAGCACAAATTTAGAATCATGGAACCATAATCATGAATTTTTTATCCAAGATCCACATCATTAGAGCTTCAAGTAAGCTCCAAGGAAATACTACATTTTGAAGATTGATATGATACAATTTGATGATAATGATCCTATAACATAGATATTTTAGATGGAGAAAAACTTTGATCTACACCAAGTGGCATCATACAAACGGTAAATATGTTGAAAATATTAACAAGAAAAGGGTTCCTTGATTTGTGCCTTAATCATAGGATCTAGAACGAGTTCCTTCTTGTGCATGACTCAAGTTCACATAATTTAGGAATCAGCCCCTAAAAATTAGGATGCGTTATGAAGCAATTAACTAATGTGTTGAAATTGAAAGTTGAGTTCTTGATTTTCTAGTGTGAGTTGATTGAGGAAAAACACAAATCATTGCGTTTCAAGTGGTTGACTTGAAATAGGACAAGTTACATGAGTAGTTAACTCATGCTAACTCAATCAATCACAAAATCATTCCTTAATTAGAAAATCACTAATTTTAACCATTCAAATTGCCTTTAAAAAGGAGGAATGAAGGAACAAGTTTAATCATTGTTTTGGTGAGCAGGAAATAGTGAGACCATGCAATAGGAAGCACGATTTTGTGTATGGAGCTTGTGACAGGAAGAGTGTGCAAGAGAAGCTTGTGCACAAGTTGGTAGATGACAACAGATATTAATGGTCTTGCAAAGGTTTCAAGATTAGATCAAGCACGAAAGGCAGGTGTGTCTTTCATATTGAAACAACTGTATTTTGTAAGAGATCAATTGCTCAATTTTTGCTATCAATAAATTTCTCATCAAGCAGAGGGTTTTCCTAGTCGGGTTCCCTAGACAATTCTGTGTCTTTGAATTGTGTGATTATGCTTTTATGTTTTTCCTATTCTGTTGCATATAGTAGAGAAATTATGTGTTTATGTGAGAAGAAATTTATTTCATGTTTTTCATCTTAGAAGATCAAAATTTCATGGATTTTCTACATGGCATCAAAACATGGATCTGAATAAAGATAGCACATATAAGAGAAAATTTGGCATAGTCAAGAGGCATATGGTCTATGGTAGGTGCAAGAACTTGAGGAGCTAGTTTAGATGGAGCGAAGGAGTCGAAAGTGTCTCTTTTGAAGTATGAACATGGCTGAGTTAAATGAATATTGCAGGAAATGTAGAGGGTAGATCGATGATTTTTTTATAGATGATTTCTCAATTACAAAGGCCGGTATTTTTGTGTGTGTTATGGAAGGAGAGATGAGAATTATGCCCTCTGGTTTGGAGGGGGCGATAGGCCTGAATAGGTGATAGAATAGTCTTGTAGTCCAACGCATATATAAATATTGTAGGAGGATAACCATAGGTTCCTGAGTGAGTTTTGGACTAGGTTTACAGGAGTTGACATGGACAGTCAGAAGCCCTAACTAGAGAGTAAAATCTTCAGCGTTAGATGCATAGGCCAAGTTGATTTTGGGATAGAAGTAATCATCCAAACCAAAGGTACGTTTGTATTCTTCCAAGGTTCATGTTTGAGTCCAGATTTAGGACAATTTTGGTGGACATCTTATGTAGTATTTGGAGGGAAGTTAGAAGGTGTCTTTGGTTCCTGAAGTCAAACATTTGAGGAGGACATAAAATATGGTTGGAGTGGCACAATTGTTGCAGCTTGGAGTTGATCCTTGAAGGGACAAAGGAAGAAAGCAAGAGGGATTAATATTCAGCACTAGTTAATTGTGTAGAAATGGACTTCTACAGTGAGAATGGGCAACCTCGATTACCCTAAGTCTTGTCTTTTGTGGAGTAGCAGTGAGGTGAGTAGTGGGAAGGTTGAAGACCGTATGAGTTGGAATTCTTGATGGACAAAGGAGACACCAGAGGGTAAAATATTTGGGCCAAAGATCAGTGACCTAAAGGAGTTTCATTCACTTATAGTGGTAGATTGTGAAGCTGGAGATGCATGCCTTTAGAGGGAGCAACCTTAAGTAGCAAGGCAAGAAGTGCTCAGAATAGAAAGGTGATGGATTCATAGAGCATGGTGGAAAATAATAGGTCTTCAAATCAGATTCTGCAGAAGAGAGAAGGGAAGTCTTCTATTTTATAGGGATCAACTACAACAATGGAGAACATGGTAGTGTTGGAGACAGATCCAGGTGAACGAGGTTCTTCCAGGAACTGCTTCCTTGTTAATAAGGAGTGTTGAAAATATTAGTGAGCAAAGGGTTACTTGATTTGTGCCTTAACCATAGGAACCAAAATAATTTCCTCCTTGTGCATGAATTGAGTTACTATAATTTAGGAATCAATCTTCAAAAACTAGGATGAGTTAGGATGTAGTTAATTGTTGTGTTGAAATTGAAAGCTAAGTTCTTGATTTTCTAGTGTGAGTTGATTGAGGAAAATCACAAATTGATTGAGTTTCAAGTGGTTGACTTGAAAAAGGAAGAGTTGCATGAGCATTTAACTCATGTTAACTCAATCAATCACAAAATGATTCCTTAATTAGAAGGCTCACTAACTTTAACCATTCAAATTTCCCTTAAAAGGAGGAATGAAGGAACAAGTTTAATCATTGTTTTGGTGAGCACAAGTTGGTGAGACCAAGGAATAGGAAGCATGTGTTTGTGTGTGGATCTTCTGAGAGGAAGAGTGTGCAAGAGAAGCTTGTGCATAAGTTGGTAGAGGGAAGTAGAGATCAATAGTCCTGCAAATGTTTCAAGCTTAGATCAAGCAAGAAAGACAAGTAAGTCTTTTAGATTGAAACGATTATATTTTGTAAGAGATCAATTGCTTAGTTTTTTCTATCAATAAATTTCTCATCCAGCAGAGGGTTTTCCTAATCAGGTTCCCTAGATAATTGTATGTTTTTGAATTATGTGACTATGCTTTTATTTCTGTTCCTATTCTTCTACATCTAGTAGAGAAAATATGTGTTTATGTGAGAAGAATTTATTTCAGATTTCTCATGTTAGCATATTCAAATTTTGTGGATTTTCTACATGGTATCAGAGTGTGGATAAGAATAATGATAGCACATACAAGAGAAAATTTGTCATAGTGAAGAGGCATATGATCTAAGGTAGCTGCAAGCACTTGAGGACCTAGTTCATATGGAGTGAAGGAGAAATAAGTGTCTCTTTTGAAGTGTGAACAGGACCAAGTTAAGGGAAGATTACAGGCAATGTAGAGGGTAGATCTATGCATTGTTTTGTGGAGGATTTTTCAATTATAAAGGTCGATATTTTTCTATGTGTTAAGGAAGGAGAGTCGAGCCTTGTAGCTTCTGGTTTGGAGGGGAAGATAAGCCTGAACATGTTATAGAATATTCCTATAGTCCAATGCATATATAAGGCTTGTAGAAGGAGGATAACCACAGCTTCCTTGGCATGTTTTGGGCCAGGTTTACGAGAACTGACATGGACAGTCACTAGCCTTAACTAGAGAGTCAAAGCTTCAAACTTAGATGCACATGGCAAGTTGATTTAGGGATAGAAGTAATCATCCAGACCAAAGGTATATTTATATTCTTCTAAGGTTGATGTTTTTGCTAAGTGTTTGAGTCCAAATTTATGATAGTTTTGGTGGACATCTTATGTACTGTTTGGAGGGAAGTTAGAAGGTGTCTTTGGTTCCCTAAGTCCAACATTTGAGGAGGACATAAAACATGGTTGGAGCAGCATAATTTTTGAAGCTCATGGTTGATCCTTTAAGGGACAAAGGAAGAAACCAATAGGGCTTAGTATTCATCCCTAGTTCATTGTGTAGAGATGGACTTATACAGTGAGAGTGGGAAACCTCCATTGCACCAAGACTTGTCTTTTATAGAGTAGCCGTGAGGCAAGTGGTGGGAAGGATGAAGACCCTATAAGTTGGCATCCTTAATGGAAAAAGGAGAAATTAGAGGGAAAAATCTAAGGAGATGTGTTCACTGATAGTGGTAGATTATGGAGCTAGAGATGCATGCCTTCAAAGGGAGAAAACTTAAGCAACAAGGAAGGAAGTGCTCAGAATAGAGAAGTGATGGACTCACAAAGCATGGTGGAAAAGGACATGTCTTCAAATCAAGGTCCACAGAAGAAAACAAGGGTATTCTAGTTTAGAGGGAGAAACTACAACAATAGAGAACATGGTAGTGTTGGAGACAGATCCAGGTGGGCGAGGTTCTTCCAAGAGCACCTTCCTTGGTAAGAGGGAGTGTTGAAAATATTAGCAAGAAAATGGTTCCTTGATTTGTGCCTTAATCATAGGATCCAGAACAAGTTCCTTCTTGTACATGACTCAAGTTCCTATAATTTAGGAAACAATCTGTAAAAGATAAGATGAGTTAGGATGCAGTTAACTGATGAGTTGAAATTGAAAGTTGAGTTCTTGATTTTCTAGTGTGAGTTGATTGAGGAAAAACATAAGTGATTGAGTTTCAAGTGGTTGAATTGAAATAGGATGAGCTACATGAGAAGTTAACTCATGCTAACTCTATCAATCACAAAATAATCCTTAATTAGAAAACTCACTAATTTTAACCACTCAAATTTCCTTTAAAAGGAGGAACAAAGGCACAAGTTTAATAATTGTTTTGGTGAGAACAAGCTGGTGAGACCAAGCAATAGGAAGCACAAGTTTGTGTGTGGAGCTTGTGAGGGGAAGTGTGTGCAAGAGAAGCTTGTGCATAAGTTGGTAGAGGGTAGCAAAGATCAACAACCTTGCAAAGGTTTCAAGCTTAAGTGAAGCAGGAAAGACAAGTGTGTCTTTTAGATTGAATAAATGTATTTTGTAAGAGATCAATTGCTCAGTTTTTGCTATCAATAAAATTCTCATCAAACATACGGTTTTCCCCGTCGAGTTCCATAGACAATTTTATGTTTTTAAATTATGTGACTATGCTTTTATTTTTGTTCCTATTCCGCTGCATCTAGTAGAGAAATTATATGTTTATTTGAGAAGAAATTTTATTTCAGATTGCTCATGTTAGCATATTAGAATTTCATGAATTTTCTACAAAATATTGCATCCATTCTTTAAGAACAAGACCAACATGTATGGTATCAATGGATTTGTGAAAGAAAAGAGGATTTTGTTATATATCGGTCTATTTGATAGCACTTTATGGGTATATTAAGAGAAACACATTATTTAGTCAATTGGTAAATCTTCAACAAAATGGTCCAGTTACAGGGCACATTCAACAATTCCAAAAGTTCAGTTTTAGAGCAAAGAATATTTTCTAGGATAATTTGTTACACCTATTTATGGGAGGTTTAAAGGAAATCATTTGACATGAGGTGCATCTCATAGAACCTAAATCTCTAGAGAATGCTTTCATTCTGGAAAGGAAAGTTGAAAGTAAGAATATGGAAATTAGAAAATTAGGCACTAATAAATATAGAGAAAATCATGTTCTCTTTCCAAATTGGCAAGGTTGAATCCTTAGAAAATGGATGAAAGAAGAGGAAAGGGACTACGTTTCAACTATGAAAACTAGTAAAGGGCATAAATGTAGTGAGAAGAAATTATTCTACATAGACTATGAAGATGAAGAAGATTAAGAAGTGGACACTTCACAAGATCTACAACTAGAAGAGACTACTCCAACAATCTCTTGTCATTCATTGGATGACATCAGTAATCCACAAACCCTCAAGATAGAAGGATATATTAAAATGAAGAAGGTAATAATATTGATTGATTCAAGTAGTACCCATAACTTCATCAATTACAAATTGGAAAATTTTCTTAATTTCTTTGTATTCCTAGGTCTAGAACTTCAAGTGGCAATTGAAAATGGAGGTACCATACATTTTTCAAGGAAGTGCCATAATATTAATCTAACCATGGGGGGGCATTTATTGGTTAGTCCCATGATTGAAATCCAAACGGGTGGTGCTGATGTTGTATTATGGATCCAATTGTTACAATTATCGAGAATATTGGCCACTAATTTTCAAGGCATTTTCATAATATTTTTCTCATAAGGAAAGGAAATTGAGCTTATAGGTATCTAATGGAAACCTAGTAAAGTAATAAGCCTTAATAGCATGACAAAATTGCTTTAAAAGGGACTCCAAGGCGTAGTTCCACGATTGTGTTCATTCGATGTTCAAACATCCATATCCTCTACTCTAATGGATCTCCAAAACATTATCAACAATCATGCTAAGGTATTTAGAGAAATTCCTAAGGATATTCTACCTATCCGAGATATCCATTTGCAACATGGAAGTATACCACCTAACATTGGGCCTTATAGATATCCACATGCAAAAAAGAGTGAGATTGAGCGTATGGTTTAAGTAATTTTAGAGCAAAGCATCATTTAATCTGGCTAAAACGATTCCACTTCACTAGTGGTGATGGTTATCAAAAAGGATGGTTCATGGCTTATGTGTCTCGATTACAGACAACTCAACAAAATCAAAATCAAAGATAAGTTTCCTATTCTTTTCATTGGTGAATTATTAGATGAATTGCATGAAGAAATTTTCTTTATTAAGTTGGATCTTCATTTTGGATATCATGACATTAGAATAAGGTAAGAAGACATTTCCAAAACAACATTTAAAACATATGAAGGTTGTTATGCAATTTGGACTTCTAAATGCACCTTCAACATTTCAAAGCTTGATGAATTCTATTTTCAAACCCTTCATTAGAAAATTTATGCTAGTGTTTTTTGATGACATACTAATATACAATAAATGTAACGTCCCTTCCTAAATTATTTTGGAACAAGATTTATTTTCTACATTTTGGGGGTGAATTTTGATGAAGACAGACCCATTTGATTTTTGATAGTAGACTTAGGAGTTAGAGGCAAGTTAATTTTATATTATTTTGTTTTGTTAATGATATGTGGGGACCACCCACATAAGAAATACGCACTCCCTAAGCAAATTATTCGAAATTCATGACAGGGAAGAAAAGGCAAGAAGAAAGGCTCCACAAAAGTTATAAAAGGAAGGCAACACACTCCATTTGGCATTCTTAGCTTATCGAATTTGATTTTGTTGCTCGAGTTATTTAGTCAGGTCACTTGCTATTTAGAAAGCGTTTTCCAAGCGGATAACTCACTCTTTGTTCAGGGGAATTTGAGTTCCACCCTAGAGAGGTTCATCCATTATCATCTAGAGGATATTTGTAGAGATATTTCCAGCATTTGTATTCAGTTCGCCCCAACAATGCGCATTTCTAGAGGACATAGTAGTGGATTTAGCGTGCCCATTACACCATTCTTCCAGAGGCCTATTGCTGGGATAAAATAGGAGAAGAAGGCTCAATAGATTTTTTGGCTATTATGTGAGTTTGAGGCATGGAAGTGGCAACAATATTCAGGAATGATTTTGCAGACTTTGTGGCCTACGCAGAAGAGAGAAACTTGACATACGTGGGAGATAGAGTTTCATCCATTTGGGCTATTTCTTGCTGTGAGAAATAGGGTAGTATTGGTGGAATTTATTTCTATAGTTCAAGAGTGTATGGGGAGGATTTTTCTGGTGTATTGTTAGGAAGTGTGCTTCAGCAGATTTGCAAGGTGTAAAGCCTTTTGGGGGTCGATTTTGGAAGATAAAAACCAGACCAAACCATTTCTGGGTTTTTTTGGGTTTTTGGCTTGGACCCTAGCTATAAATGTTTAGAATTTTTTTAGTACCATATGCGGGGTTTTCATTCGTATCTTTGCAATAGATATTGCATAATCGCTAGGGACTATGCAGTGCCTTTTTGGAGGTCGATTTTGGAAGGTCAAAACCACGTCAAACCATTTCTGGGTTTTTCTGGGTTTTTGACAAGGACCTCATAAATAAATGAGCATAATTTTTTGAGCACTGGAGGTGGGTTTTTAAAACATATCTTTGCATCATATATTCCATGTTTGTTGGGGCAGCGTAGAGTAGCACTTGGACAGTTTATGGGTTATCATTGCTTCATCTGGGCATTGCTCTGATTGCAAAAAAAAAACCAAGCTCGGGTGTATTCCTTCCATATATTTGTACTCTTGCACCAGTTATAATAAAATGGCTTAACTACTTCCATATTTCTGATTGTTTTGGGTGTTCACTAAATTGCTTTAAAAAAAATTGTGGTTTAAATTTGTTATTTTCTTGGATATCACTATTTTCCATATTTTGGAACATTACAATGGTATCAAATCCATAATCTTGGCTCAGATTGTGGGAAAACCTCCATTCTATGACAAGACCGGAATAAAAAGCTAAGAAATCATGGGATCCAAATAAAGGTTAGAATCAAAAAACATGGTGGTAATACTGAATGAGGTGATTAGGATGCAACAAATGATGATTGATGTGGGGGAGAATTTGGTTCATTCTATAATTGGGAATCCAGACATGATTGCAACTGATGTGGAGTTATTGGGAGTAAACTAGAGGGCATACCAGTCATTGGGTCATGGCATTCACGTGTTCCTCTCTTTTTGGAAGTTCTATGAACTAAGAAGCATGAAAAAACAAATGGAGATTTAGTGAATTTTTTTTGGGATGATGAGGACGATTAAGGAAGAAGACTAGAGAGTAGTTCAAGGGGCAATGGTTGGCAAGGAGACAGTTGAACATACACTCATTGATGGAATGCCATATGTTGTTGAGGTATCCCGGGTTGTGACTGAGTTCTCAGGTGATAGTAGTGCACCACAGGTTGATAAGGTGCAGAGAGACATCCCTACTATTGATGAGGAGCCAATACATACAAATGCATCCAGATCTATAACAGAGTTGTCGAACGACAGTCACCTACAATTGACTGGTGAGCATGTCTTACATGTTGGGTTGTCTATGGAGGAGTAGTTGGAGGCTCATGTAGAGTCCATGACGGATGAGGATTTAGTTTTGGAGAATTTAGCATCTACAGATAAATACTAATTCACTAGACAAGTAGCTGTGCCTAGAACAATGGTTTAAAGTGTTTTAGACTTTTCCTATAAGCAATAGATAAGAAGAGAGGATAGAAGGCCTACCTATAGTTCCACTTTCCTCTCGTCTCCCTTTGCATCGATTCCGTTGCTCCTTCTTTTACTTAATCTGCTTGAGAAGTACCTTTTAAACACAACAAAAGACAAAAACTAATCAAAGCATACGATCCATTGAATATAAATGAAAGGAATCAGAAGCAATTCATACATATAAGCATTACGAAAGAGCACAACATATGGAGAAAGGTTCAAACACTTTATCAGATAGAAGAAGGAATTGCAACCATCAGTGTCTGATTCAAAGTCATTCCTCCAGCTTGGATCCCATCCACATCACATCAAAAGCAAGACAAGCTTGTGGCATCACATCATTTGCTCCAAAGTCCAAGTCTCATAGCAACATTATCTCCTTACAATTCAACATAATCCAGCCCCTGATCACTTAGATGAGTGGTCAATTTATAGGAAGATGAAGGAGGTTTTGTCATTAATGGTGGCATTGAATGGCCTCCATACTTAGAATTAGTTCCATGGAGGAAGGGATGAGAGGATAGGATGCACCTTAACTCATTCCTCATCCATTTTCGAGCTCATAGGAGTTGATTGTGGAGCTATAAAAAGGGTCTCTTTCACCTCTAGTTACATCACATTAATATGTCAATCCGGGAACGTTTTGCTATTTCAAAGAGTGTCTCAGTTTGAGGCTTATCATTTTCCAGAGTAATGCTCGTAGCACAGTGTTTGAAAATACAAGAGTAAATGGATGCGTGTCTACAACTTAACTACTTCAAAAGACTAAATCACATGTTCAGAATATTAAGCAAATTATCAGTCAAGGGTTCGGTAGTGATAACCCATCCCTCTAGAAACTGATGGAAAATAAATAAGAGAATAGATCGGGGGTCTGGGAGCCGAACAATAGATTCTGATTCTCACTACAGCCTGAGATCGTCCTTCACCCCAAGAACAAGAAATGGAACGACAGATAAGAAATGGAACGGCAAAGAAATCGAACAGTAATGAAATGGAACAACAACCTTAAAATAAAATGGAAATTCTAAAATGGAACAACAAATCTAAAATGGAACAACAATTCGGAAATGGAACAACAATTCGGAAATGGAACAACAATCACGGAATAGAGCAGCAACCAAGTCTAACAAGCCGTAAATCCATCAAATCACTTGCATTAGTCATAACCAAACATCAATCCTTCACTCTTAAAGATGTACACACAAATGGAACAACACTGCTTACTGATACATGATGGAACAACACTGAAAACCATATAAACACAACATGCTCAAATAGTAATCTGATTCAGTTGTCACTTTTATTAGAAAGAATACGATTTCATCTCAAGATGGAACAGAAGTATTCAAGAATCCAATAATCACAAAGAACAGAGCTTCCAATATGAATTCTGTAATGTTAAGGCACAATCGCATAACACAAAAACTCTGTAATGGAACAACAAAAGTATCCTATAGAAACTAACCATATTATATCAACACCTAAAGGAACAGTAATATGATGCAGTGTCAATACAATACTTTTGTTTTCAGAAACCTTAATGGATTAAACACGTCAGAGCATGTGATCTAAACTTTATAAAACACGTCAGATTACCAGATCACATTGATAAGCAAACCACACAGGAACCATGCGTAATGGTACAAGAGCAAGTGTCCTCCAGGGCTGGGCCCTTAGCCTCCAGGGGTACACCGCTTGAAGTTATTCCAGGTTCAAAGATAAAAGAGTAACCAAGTCTGTATTAATGCATTAAGTAAAATTACAGTAGAGCAAGCCTTAACAGGACATGATGATCAAAGTTTTGATCTCTTAAAAGAAATTACATAAAGGCATAACAACTCTCCTTAGCTAACAATGCTGCCCCTTATATAAGGGTGATGACGAAGATATCTACATGCAGAAATAGATAAAACAACGATTCCTCAGGGTCAAGGATCCTGAGGGATTCGCATAACCATTAATCCTGAGTCATTTCTTCTCTTTTCTGCGCCGAGCTGATATCTCCGCTTCCTTTCCCGGGCTGATCCGTTTTGATCTGGTTTGCATGTGGTCTCCCGCCGAAGGGACAACAATTAACCCGTCTTTGTCTTTTCCTTTAGAATGGAAACTTTTCGTTTTTCCTCCCTCCTGCACACGGAAACGGCAATTGTCAACGTTCTTGTTTTGCATATTAATCTCACATGTTTGGTTATAATTCTTTATCATTTTATAAGTTCATGATGCAAAAAGGCTTGTAAGTCCTAATGAAAAGATACTAAAATAATCATCAAAATATACCTTCTTTGGTACTCCACACACCCCCCTGCTTACCCTTTTTCATGTCCTCATGAAAACATTGTAGTTGACATGTAAGGCAGTGAGTGAGTAGGCTGGAGATGGAATCTCATGTGAAGGCCTACAACCATGATGCATAACTAGGTAGTCAAAGAAATGGCATGTCTGACCCTCAGGCATATCATATAGGGCTTGGTATCCAGGTGCAAGATGCCAAATAATTGGAATCCAGAACCTATATCCTAACTAGGATGGCCCTGCCCTCAAAAAAAATTTGCCATAGAGAGGAAAACGGTTGGTAGCTAGTTTAAAATTCACATACTTAAATGGTTCTCTGAGCTGGATATTCGGATTAGATATTCGATATCGAAATTTAGCTGCATTAATGGCAGGGTCTTCGATAGAGGAAAAGTGTTCTAATCCATCCCGAATGATTGCCTCATGCATGGGTCCTAATGCTTCAATCACTCTTGGAGTCTTCATGAGGTTTCTATGTTCCCTCCACAACTGTGTTGGATCCCTAGGCTCAACTCTTATCCATAAATCTAATCCGTTTTCTTGTCTTTGAAAAGCATTATAGGCTTTGAGCCATTTAATTTGATTAACTGCAAATGAAATAAATGCCTGTAATTGAATGTCCCCAACAAATGGGCCACGGTTGAGCTCGGTCTCCTATTCTAGTACAAGGTTATGTAAATAAAATTCACACAATAGTCTCTGCACTTTTACCCTGTAGTGCTTACACCAATTTATGAAATCATCGATGGTGTTAATTTGTATGGGAGCACCTGCTTTAACAACCTTTATTTTCAATTACAAATACCTTTCTATTAAAAACAAGGCATAGTTCTTAGCAGGGGCTCTACATGCTAGGACGTCATTGTATAGAGAACACAAGGTATCCATCTGTTTGATAACTACATCTAACCTACGAATTACCTTTGCGACTTTCTCTTGTTCCTTTCGCCATCCTTCGAAGGCCTGGCTTTCGGATAAGTTGACGTTCCTTAGCTGCTGTTGTAGTTCTTCATATTTTTCTCGGGGGACCATTTGCTCCCTAAGCTTTTCTGCTTCTTGCTGAGCTTGCTTCAAACCCTTTTGGAGGGTTACTATTTTTGGATCCCTTTTCCATGCAGCAGTGGAGGCCGGGAGCTTTACCTGAACTTTCCTATTGCGTTGCTTCGAGTTGAGAACCCTGATTACTCCCGAAAGAGGTGCCTCTGTCTGAATTTCCTTATCACGGGTCAACATTTCATCCATTTCTATTTTAACATGAACATCAGTCCATTGTCGTTCCTTTTCAATTGGAACAACAATCTGTTTCTCATAATCATTTGGAATAGCAGCTTGGCTTTTGACGGGGTTTTGAATAGCAGGATGGATTCGGGTCCTCCGCCCCTTGCCCTTAAGGGGTTTTGCTGGAGTGGCTAGATTTTTCCTTCCTGAAGTCCCTTTTACCCTTTACCTTGCCTTCAGAATCCTAATCTGCTGGTGGAGTTGGACTATTATGCTCAATAATCTCTGTTGTTCCTTTTGCAATTCCCTTATTTCCGCCATTTCCTTAGAAGGAACAACAGGCTGTTTACTGTGGTCTGGACTGTGGCTAGCTTCCTGATTTTCTTCCTGGGGTGTTTCTTCATTGTTCTACTCTGGCTGTTCTGGGGCAAGAACCCTAATTGGCTCTGTTATTTCTTGGGCTATTTCTTTTTCTGCCCTTATTTCCTCCGGACTTTCTTCTGGTGCCTTCTGGTTAGGAACAGATTGTTCCTGCTCAGCATTTTCTGACATCTTCTCATCATGAACAGGCAGATTTTCTACTTCTGCCTCCTTTGCATGTGATTCCTCAGGTGCATTTTTCTCCTGGGGTTTCTCTCTGGCATGGAGATCTGATGGACTGGAAGGTTGGCCATATTCGCCCATATTGGCCAAAAATTTGGCCAATTCATCTTCCCCTAATGGTTCCTGTAATGGGCTGCCTTCCTGCTGTTCCCTTTCCTCCTCCTGCTCGGACTGCTCGACTTCTTTTTCTTTGTCTCCTTCCTCCTCAGATTGCTCGTCTTCTCCCTCTTTTTCTTCTTCTTCTTCTTCTGTAGATTGCTTTGCCTCTTCTTCTTCTTCTTCTTCTTCTTCTGCAGATTGCTCTGCCTCTTCTTCCTGCATTTTCGTTTCCTTGGCTTCCTTTCTTGACTGTGGGGGTTGCTCATCTTCTATTTCTACCGGCTGGCTAGTGCCTTCTTGGGGCTTCTCCAGCCCCCCTCATAGTCGTGCTAGCCGGATCGATTTCCTGCACTTTTCTGGTTGCTCGGGTGTGCTAGTGACATGTTTCCACTTTCTCGATTTCTTGTGTTTTTCTGGACGCTCGGGTGTGCTAGTGACCTGTTTCTGTTTTTCTGGATGTTCGGGTGTGCTAGTGACCTGCTTCCGTTTTTCTGGACATTCGGGTGTGCTAGTGACATGTTTCTGTTTTGGGGGTGGTGTGGCCAGCCCCCCATTTATAATGGAAATTAGCTCTTCCCAGCTGCTCTGCTGCTGGGTGAGGCTATGGTTGACTATCAACCGAATCAATCCATGATGACTAACAATTGACTCTACATGCTGTTCCTTTTTCATGCTCCGTGCAACGTCATGAAGTAATGAATTCAACAATGCAGGTAAATTTACAAAGCATTTTTGCTTTAGAACAACTAAGAGTTTAAGATGTTGTGGTCTTACCACATCTTTTCTGCCCTCACAGGTGATATAGCTTTGGATGGTCTTTGCTAATTCTGCCCATTGCTCTCCTAGTGCTGCTGGCAGAACCCCCTTTCCTCGAATTGTCAGGCTCTGTCCCTCGTCCTAGAAGATTTCTATAATCTTCTGCAACCTCTCCTTTTTTAACGTCCATACTGGCAGTCCCGAGACTTCTGCGATTATGTCGTCGGTGACTGCTATGAGTCTTCCCCTTACTGTGGAGTAGTCCTCTTGCAAGTTCTGCAAGAATTCAATCGCCACTATTTTATTAGACTCCTGCATGTGGTTAAGATAGGTCAGCCATCCTGCTCTTGCCAGGATTTCCTAGGCAGCAGCAGAGACAGTTAACACTTGCGGTTCTCTGCGAATTTATCTTCCTCCTATGGTTTCGTTGTAAATTCTCAAAGGAATGGCAGTTGTTTGTTGAAACAAAGAGAAGTTGACAGACATAAAACTCGTTCAAACTCTAATGCTGCAACGTATACAGTGGAAATGGCTCTGAACAACAAATCGTGCAAAAAAACAAAAAAAATAAAAGGAAATAATACCGTTGAGCCATGTTATACCCTACTACACAACTTCTCAAATAGCGAGCTGACACGTAATCCAGGGAATGATGAGGTTAACCTCCCCCCTCGGCAATGTGATAGGTTGTCCTGTTAGCTATGTTATGTAAAAGGATAAGAAAATGGATTCAAGCACTCTCAAAGGCTGTAAACACACCTAAGTTCATGCCAAGCGAACCATTTCTGATGTTCAATTCTCCAGATTTTGGCTAAAATATTCCTACCAGTTGAAGAAGTTGCAAGAGGAAAGTCCTTGGAGGAGTGGAAATACACTACCGGGAGGCACAAATACTCTAAAATCATGAAAATCTCAAATCGCAGGCTTAAGGGTCCGAAATCATATCAGCCATTGGATCTGGCCGATCAATGATCCAAATTGCGTCGACATACCGCAGTCGGAGCAGGCGGGCAATGGCAGCGACTCAGGAGACCTCACCGATGAGCGATCACCGATATCGCATCGGCGGGTCGCAATGGAGGACTTGCAAAAGAGGTGTGGGCCTTTATATTTGGCGATATGCGATCGCCGACATCACATTGCCGATATCAGTCGGCATATCGCATCGGTGCTTACAAAGGGGGCAGGGCCTTTTGCATGGTTATGTTTGCGATGCGATAAGCCGAACCCGATGGCGCTATAAATTACTTCTCATAAAATTTCTGGTCTGCGGTGATATCGCTATCGGCGCTTTTAAAAAGGGCGGAGCTTTTATACAAGGCATGTATGCGACCCGCTGGGTCGGACCCGATATCATTATGAGTGATTCTTCATAAAATTTCAAGTCCGGCGAAGGCATTTCTTTGTATTTTTCAGTGTTTCTATATATGTTTCCAAATATGAGGAATCGGTGGTATGGGCCCATTTTGTAGTCGGCATATCGCAATCGGGGAAATCAGTGGTGCATAGCAAATTGCATGTATGGATGCCGATGCGATGAGGCCTGGACCCGATGGGTTTTCAAAGCAGAATGGCATAATATTTGGGGTCCACAAAAGCCATTTTTTATGATTTTGGGACATTTTACATGTATTTTCGAATACAATGAAACAGAGGATTGGCCGGTTAAGATATGCAATGCGACCCGAAAGGCAGACTCGATAAAAAATTATATGTGTGTGGGCCCTTGATATTCTAAAAATAGCAAGGTGGGCGGTATTCCTCAGTGGCGTGAAGATGATGAAAGCAAACATGCCGCAGTACAGCCCAGTAGGTAGCTGCCTTCAAATAACAGTATGGCCCAGCAGGAAAGAGGACGTGCCCCAAACAGATCAACATTTATCAGTCATGATGGAGCCATTTCAATGTTCAGCGACTGTAGTTAATCAGCAGTATGGCCGAGGAGGAAGTAGGACACTGTAGATCCAGTCAAAGCATTCAATGGCTATGGGATTCACCCATATTTCATTCCACCTACCCAAAAAGGACTGCAGAGCACCAGAGAGGGACAAATCTATTCAAAACACAGTCACATTTGTATCAGAGGGCCATTCCTAAATGTAATTATGGTTGGTGGCCATTTATGGCCTCCTCCACGCATTGTTTAACAAAGATATTTTGTATTGTAACACTATATATACTCAGAACTCAGATGTAATGAGGTGATGAGTGTTTGATGAATGAGAGCTTATTGTAGCCTTCTAACTTCTGGAGACTGTAACTACTTTGTAACCTGCAGCATCTGGTCTTCATTTCCAATTGATACAAGCTTCTTTTGCTGTGAATTGCTCACTTTCCATTTCTTCTTCTTGTTCCAGGCTGTGCCTGTTTTGCATTCGTTCATTTGTTGTAAATGTTAGCATTAGAGGGGCTGTCATCCCACCTCTGTGTTAGAATTTGGCATGTATAACTGAACATGTATGCAGGTTTCTGTTTTTGTAATGCATAGAGAGCTGTCATCCTGTCTATGTATTAGAATCCAGATTTACAGACCTTTTACTGGTTGCCGCCGGCCATCACAAGGTCCTGTGCATCCGCTGGGGTGATTAGTTTTCTTCATTATCACCTTTACCTTAAGTTGTAAGTAATTGGTGGTTAAAAGCCTTGTAGTCTGGGGGTGTTCACCCATGTCTGGGGTCAATCATAGTAGAAGTGGTTATCTGGCTTAAAGGTGCTGCACATCCTCCAATTATCCATCATTTCATCCGATAGAATTGTTAAATTTTTTAATGTTCCTGAGCATCACTGATATACAACCTAGGTGAGTTTCTTGGGGTGATAACATTAATTGGCGCCATTGCTGGGGAGAGGAGAATCGAAGCTCAGCTTCCCTAGGAGAACGACATAGTTTCAAGCTTTGATGATAGACAAGGTTTGAACACAGAATTTGGTTGTAATCATCTGTCTGGCGACTCCATAGGTGGAAGACCATCATTTGGCGACTCCACACTGAAGTTCTGGCTCAGTTTGTGAGGCATACTAGAAGAAATCCGCAAAAGTTTCCAGCTGAACCATTGCTTGACCCTGAAAAAGTTGTTAAATCGAAGAAATCATCAAAGAAAGGGGCATCAGGATCAAGTAAGCCTAAAAACTCTGATTTATCTCTGAAAGATGAGTTTATAGCTGAAGAATCACAGCTTGAAGTTGTAGAGCCCATCACTGTTAGCAAAGAAATTCTTTTAGAGATCAGTTCAGCCCCTTTTGCAGTCAGTTCTCCTTTGAATCTCAGTCCAAAGAGAGTTTCCCATATTGTCCAAAACATCCCAATATCCTTCCCATCCATTACATTATCTCCTGCTGCTCTATCTGTTAGTATTCTTCCACATATTCCAAATATGGCAGGACAGCAAGCACCTACCAGGATTGAAAGGATCGTTGCTGCTAGATATGGACTGTTGGTCTTGCCTATACCTTTAAATGCCATGCCTACAGGAGAATATCAAAAGTATATGCCCAAATTTATTGGAACAGAGGGAGTGACAGTGGAAGAACATCTTGAATCTTTTTATAGTTATGCTGACAATTTAGATATCAGTGAGAATGACGTATGGATGAGAGTTTTTGTCCAGAGCCTTGATGGAGAGGCTAGGAAGTGGTTTAGAGAATTACCCCAGAGATCTATAACAGATATTGAAGCATTAGATGAAGCATTTTTGAAGCAATGGGGAGATAAGAAGGACCTATTATATTATCATACTGAGTTTGGAAACTTGAAAAGAGAAAAGGGTGAATCTTTGCCTGATTTCAATAAAAGATTTAATAAGATGTATAGTAAAATACCAACTGAGGTAAAGCCTACCCCCACCACTGCCAAACTTACATATGCTAATTCTTTTGACCCTGATTTCTGCTTACTGTTGAGAGAAAGAAGATGCCCTACTTTGAATGATATGCAAGAAGCAGCCGTCGAGGTGGAATCAAATATTATGGCAGCAGAGAAGTTGAAAAGTCAAATTGATAGGAGAAAGCCGAGAGGGGAGGTTTCTTCTTCTCAGGCTCCAACTTCAGAGCCTAAGTTAGACAAAATGACTAAGATGATAGAGTCATTGGCTGTTGAAGTTTCAAGGCTAAAAGTAGAGCAGGCTTCAGGCAAAACAAGGCAACAAAACACATTTGCTCCAAGAAGTCCAAACCCATTCAGAAAAGCTAACGATCAGCTGCAAATCATGCAAAGAGGTGAGCAAACCAAAGAATATCGTAGGGTTAAAGATCCTTTTCAAAATGCAGTAATGGAGGGAGAACTATTTGAAGAAGAGGAAGATGAAATTCACTGCATGGAAGATAAATGTAGCGCTGTATTTTTAACATTGGCTGAATATGAAGAGTCATTGCAGCAAGAGCAAAACAAGCAAGGATGGGACACTGATGCTGTGCTGCAATCAGGTGAACAGCAGCGCAAATATAATCTAAGATCTAATGCAAATAATGCCAAAGAAACAATTGCACAAGAAGCTGCTGCCCAAGTAGCTCCACAGCATACCAGGCAAAGAAGATCGGCAGCTGATCCGATCATCCTCAAAGTTCCAGTCCAAGAGGTAAAAACTACTGATAAGCCTTTCTCTTCTTTCAGTTTTGAATCAGAAGTTCAAAAATTGAAGGTTGCTGTGCCTCTGGCTAAGTTGGTCAAGAGTGAATTGTTCAGAAAACCCATCCTTGAGGCCCTTGATCTACAGTCTAAGCAAACCTCCCTGGACTCCGTCAACTTGCAAGATGATAAGCCTGCTATTGTGCTTAGTCCCATGATTGAACCAGCTGATAATAGTTCTCCATCTTTCTATGTTTCATTGACTATCCATGATAAAATCCTCCACAATTGTCTGCTAGACACAGGTGCCAGCCACAATCTAATGCCTAAAACTGTCATGGAAGAGTTAGGCCTTGATATCACTAGACCCTATCATGATTTGTTCTCTTTTGATTCAAGGAAGGTAAAATGCCTTGGATTGATTAAGGATCTAGCCATTACCTTAACTCAGCTGCCTATGAAGAGTATGATGATGGATATAGTGGTGGCCGATGTCCCTCCGAAGTTTGGTATGCTGTTGTCTAGAGGGTAGATTAAGAGACTAGGAGGGACATTACAGAATGATCTATCTTATGTAGTTGTCCCAGTGTTTAGAGGAGAAAGCAGGAGATTATATAGAGAAGCACAGCTGGCATATATCATTAGTGATGAGAAGAATCCTAAAAATCATCCCATATATGCAGTGGACACTGATTTTGGTGCATGCATTCTTCAAATTGAAGAATCTCAGAAGGCCTCATTGCAGATCAGGAAACAATCAGATCAGGCCAAGCATGATATAGAAGAACAGATTTGGGAGATGTTTTTTGATGGAGCTTGCACCAAAGAGACTGCAGGAGCAGGGGTGGTGCTAGTATCCCCACTGCAAGAAAGAGTTGAATTGTCCCTAAAACTGGTATTTCAGGTGACAAACAACATAGCAGAGTATGAAGCTCTGCTATTGGGCCTCTAGGCAGCCAAAGACAGAGGAATAAAGAAGCTGAAGGTATTTGGAGATGCTGATCTGATAATTTAGCAAGTAAATAAAACATTCCAAGCAAAGCATCCAAGGCTGAGAGCTTATAGAGATGAGGTATGGAGAGTCAAAGACTCCTTTGATTCTTTCTGCATTTCATATATTCCTAGAACCCAAAATCAGCTTGCCGACTCCCTTGCTGTCTCAGCTAGTCTGTTTACACCTCCATCCCCTCCCAAACTAGTTTATGAGGTACAAATGAAGTATAGACCCTTTGTGCCTGATAATGTCCACCATTGGAAAGTTTTTGATGATGATGATGAGTTGAATAGGTTTCTTCAAGTCATTGATGAATTTTCTGAAATGCAAATTGACCAAAATAATGATGCTTTGCTAGAAGCTCCCAAGTTCCAGTTTAAAAATAAAATTGGCAAGAATAGCATAGTCCAACTTCCTAGCAACCACATTCCTAAGGGTTTAATTTCTCTTGAGCGATTATTTGATCACAATGATGTGCCTTACAAAGCTGCCTATAAAGAAGATCAATCTACTGTATGTAAGTATAATATAGGAAGCCCAGGCCAGCCCAAATTTATTAATTTGTCTGCTAAACTATCTGATGAGCAGAATACCGAATACTGCAAGTTAATGAGGCAGTTCGCTGATGTGTTTGCTTGGGAGTACAGTGATCTGAAAACATATGACAAAAATGTAATTCAGCATAAAATTCCGCTTGAAAAAGACACTATTCCTTTCAAACAGAAGCTGAGGCCAATGAATCCGTTGCTCCTTCCTCTGGTGGAGAAAGAAATTAAAAAGTTGCTGGATGCTAAGATAATAGTGCCTCTTAGATATTCTAAATGGGTGGCGAATCAGGTTTTCGTGAGAAAGAAGAATGGAGAAATCAGACTGTGTGTTGATTTCAGGAATCTAAATAAGTGCTACAAAAAGGACAATTATCCTCTACCAAAAATGGAGCATTTGTTGCAGCAAGTCTCAGGTGCCAAAGTAATGTCTTTTATAGATGGATTTTTCAGGCTTCAATCAAATTGCAGTGCATCCGGATGATCAAGAGAAGATAGCATTTACTACGCCTTGGGGCACAATTCATGTATGCAAAAATGCCATTTGGGCTCATGAATGCTGGAGCCACCTTTCAGCGTGCTATGGATATTGCTTTTGTGGGTGAAAAGGATAAGTTCACGCTGATATATCTTGATGACATAACTGTTTATTCTGGCAGCCATCATGATCATCTACAACATTTAAAAAAGGTGTTTTTAAAATGCAGGAAATTTGGAATTTCGCTCAATCCCAAAAAGTCTCAATTTGCTTTGGAAGAAGGGAAACTATTGGGGCATGTAGTATCTGCCGCAGGTGTTCAAATCGACCCAGAAAGAGTCAAAGCAATTTGGGCCTTGGCTCTTCCAAGATCAAAGAAAGACATACAATCTTTTCTTGGCAAAATTAACTTTGTGAGGAGATTCATTCCTAATTTTGCTGAGCTGGTTAAGCACATAACCTCCATGTTAAAAAAGGGAGCAGAGGTAAGATGGACTGATGCAGCAAGGAAATCTTTTGATTCCATTAAGAAGGCTATTATGCAAGCTCCTACTTTAATAAGCCCTGACTATAGCAAGGAGTTTCATCTGTTCTCATTTGCCTCTAAGGACACAATCGCAGCTGTTCTGTTGCAGCAAGATGAAGTAGGTCAAGAGCATCCAATGGCATTTTTCAGCAAGAACTTAAGGGATGCTGAGTTGAGGTACAATATTATTGAAAAGTAGGCTTATGCTCTTGTCAAATATTTGAAAGCTTTTTGAGTATACATCTTGCATTCCAAAATAGTTGCATATGTGCCTTCTGCTGCAATAAAGGATGTATTAACGCAGCCTGATGTTGATGGAAAAAGAGCGAAATGGATTGCAAAAATGATAGAATTCAACATAGAGCTGAAGCCCATCAAGCTGGTAAGGGGTCAAGGGATTGCTAAATTGTTGACTGAGTAAAATTGCGAGTCTTTGGACATTGATTTCTTGTTCAACGTAGCAGAAAATGGTCAAACAGAAGAGCATGAAACAGCCGAAACAAAGAGAGAGCAGTCAGTGCCCAAGAACCTAGCTTCATGTAGCTGGTATGCTGCAATAATCAATTTTCTCTTAAGGCTTGAAGTCCCTTCAGATTTCTCTCAAAGTCAAGGAAGAACTTTAAAACTCAAGGCAACAAAATATTGCATCAATGATGGTTTGCTTTATTGGAGGGATCCATCTGGAGTGCTTTTAAGATGTCTGGACAAAGAACAGTCAATAGTAGTTATGCAGCAGTTCCATGACAGCATGTGTGGAGGACATCATTATTGGAGAACTACGACCCAAAAGATTCTTAGAGCCGGATACTATTGGCCCTCTTTATTTTCTGATGCTTTTTCTTTTGTTAAATCTTGTGACAGGTGCCAGAGATTTGAAGGTAAGCAGCAGTTGAAATCCCTGCCCCTAAAGCCAATAATTGCAAAAGGACCTTTTCAGCAGTGGGGTTTGGATTTTATTGGTGAAATCAACCCACATTCCAGTGGCCGTCACAAGTGGATATTAGTGGCCACTGATTATTTTACAAAATGGATTAAAGCAATCCCAACAAGGAAGGCTGATCATAATGTGGTCATGAAATTCTTATCAGAAAATATTTTCAGCAGATTTGGTTGCCCGCATAAGCTAATAATAGATAACGCAGCAGCATTCAGGGCAAAAGAATTAGTGGAAATGTGTGATTCGATGGGCATTAAACTTTTTCATTCCACATCCTATTACCCCCAAGGGAATGGTTTAGCAGAATCCTCTAATAAAAGTTTGATTAGGATAATTAAGAAGCTGTTAGAGGATAATAAAAAGAATTGGGATGCCAAGCTGAAGTATGCACTTTGGGTGGACAGAGTGACTATCAAGAGATCTACAGGCTGCTCTCCCTTCAAGCTGGTATATGGTACTGATGCCATTTTTCCAATCCAACTTACACTCCCAGTGGCAAAGTTGCTTCAAACAACGCAGAATGAAGAGTATGATATGGAAAATAGAATCACTGATTTAACAGAATTGTATCAGATTCGAGAACAGCTAGTTGAAAAAGCTACAGCACATCAGCAAAAGGTCAAGGAAGCCTTTGACAAAAAGGCAAAAAGAAACAATTTCCGGGTTGGGGATTTGGTCATGAAATGGGATGCTTTTAAAGAAAGGAAAGGCAATCATGGGAAATTCGATGCTCTCTAGACAGGCCCGTTCATTATTTCACAGATTCAAGGGAACAATACCTTCATACTGAAAAGTATGGAAGGGGAGACAGTTTTTGATGGCCCAGTTAATGGGCGGTTTTTGAAAAACTATGTCATTTAAGGTCTCTGGCCTTAAAGCTGTAAATATTTTGCTTTTATTGGTTGTTAGTGTAGCTATAGTAGACTCCATGCCCAATGGAGCACTAGGAATTTTTGCTAATTTGATTTGTTGTGGGAAAGGCATTGATCTGCAGGTTCTTGAGACCTCACAAGGAGGATCTCATCCCCAGAAGGAGCCAATGTTAGCTATGTTATGTAAAAGGATAAGAAAATGGATTCAAGCACTCTCAAAGGCTGCAAACACACCTAAGTTCATGCCAAGCGAACCATTTCTGATGTTCAATTCTCCAGATTTTGGCTAAAATCTTCCTACCGGTTGAAGAAGTTGCAAGAGAAAAGCCCTTGGAGGAGCGGAAATACACTACCGGGAGGCACAAATACTCTAAAATCATGAAAAATCTCAAATCGCAGGCTTAAGGGTCCGAAATCATATCAGCCATTGGATCTGGCCGATCAACGATCCAGATTGCGTCGGCATACCGCAGTCGGAGCAGGCGGGCAGTGGCAGCGACTCAGGAGACCTCACCGATGAGCGATCACCGATATCGCATCGGCGGGTTACAATGGAGGACTTGCAAAAGAGGTGTGGGCCTTTATATTTGGCGATATGCGATCGCCGATATCAGTCAGCATATCGCATCGACGCTTACAAAGGGGTAAGGGCCTTTTGCATGGTTATGTTTGCGATGCGATAAGCCGAACTCGATGGTGCTATAAATTACTTCTCATAAATTTTCGGGTCCGCGGTGATATCGCTATCGGCGCTTTTAAAAAGGGTGGAGCTTTTATACAAGGCATGTATGTGACCCGATGGGTCGGACCCGATATCATTATGAGTGATTCTTCATAAAATTTCAAGTCCGGCGAAGGCATTTCTTTGTATTTTTCAGTGTTTCTATATATGTTTCCAAATATGAGGAATCGGTGGTATGGGCCCATTTCGTAGTCAGCATATCGCAATCGGGGAAATCAGTGGTGCATAGCAAATTGCATGTATGGATTCCGATGCGATGAGGCCCGGACCCGATGGGTTTTCAAATTAGAATGGCATAATATTTGAGGTTCGCAAAAGCCATTTTTTATGATTTTGGGACATTTTACATGTATTTTCGAATACAATGAAACAGAGGATTGGCCGGTTAAGATATGCAATGCGACCCGAAAGGCAGACCCGAAAAACAATTATATGTGTGTGGGCCCTTGATATTCTAAAAATAGCAAGGTGGGCGGTATTCCTCAGTGGCGCGAAGATGACGAAAGCAAACATGCAGTAGTACAGCCCAGTAGGTAACTGCCTTCAAATAACAGTATGGCCCAGCAGGAAAGAGGACGTGCCCCAAACAGATCAACATTTATCAGTCATGATGGAGCCATTTCAATGTTTAGCGACTGTAGTTAATCAGCAGTATGGCCGAGGAGGAAGTAGGACACTGCAGATCCAGTCAAAGCATTCAATGGCTATGGGCTTCACCCATATTTCATTCCACCTACCCAAAAAGGACCGCAGAGCACCAAAGAGGGACAAATCTATTCAAAACACAGTCAAATTTGTATCAGAGGGCCATTCCGAAATGTAATTATGGTTGGTGGCCATTTATGGGCTCCTCCATGCATTGTTTAATGAAGATATTTTGTATTGTAACACTATATATACTCAGAACTCAGATGTAATGAGGTCATGAGTGTTTGATGAATGAGAGCTTATTGTAGCCTTCTAACTTCTGGAGACTGTAACTACTTTGTAACCTGCAGCGTCTAGTCTTCATTTCCAATTGATACAAGCTTCTTTTGCCGTGAATTGCTCACTTTCCATTTCTTCTTCTTGTTCCAGGCTGTGCCTGTTTTGCATTCGTTCATTTGCTGTAAATGTTAGCATTAGAGGGGCTGTCATCCCACCTCTATGTTAGAATTTGGCATGTATAACTGAACATGTATGCAGGTTTCTATTGTTGTAATGCATAGAGAGTTGTCATCCTGTCTATGTATTAGAATCCAGATTTACAGACCTTTTACTGGTTGCCGCCGGCCATCACAGGGTCCTGTGCATCTGCTGGGGTGATTAGTTTTCTTCATTATCACCTTTACCTTAAGTTGTAAGTAATTGGTGGTTAAAAGCCTTGTAGTCTGGGGGTGTTCACCCATGTCTGGGGTCAATCATAGTAGAAGTGGTTATCTGGCTTAAAGGTGCTACACATCCTCCAATTATCCATCATTTCATCCGATAGAATTGTTAAATTTTTTAATGTCCCTGAGCATCACTGATATACAACCTAGGTGAGTTTCTTGGGGTGATAACATTAATTGGCATCGCGGGGAGAGGAGAATCGAAGCTCAGCTTCCCTGGGAGAATGACATAGTTTCAAGCTTTGATGACAGACAAGGTTTGAACACAAAATTTGGTTGTAATCATCTGTCTGGCAACTCCATAGGTGGAAGACCATCCTTTGGCGACTCCACACTGAAGTTCTGGCTCAGTTTGTGAGGCATACTGGAAGAAATCCGCAGAAGTTTCCAACTGAACCATTGCTTGACCCTGAAAAAGTTGTTAAATCGAAGAAATCATCAAAGAAAGGGGCATCAGGATCAGGTAAGCCTAAAAACTCTGATTTATCTTTGAAAGATGAGTTTATAGCTGAAGAATCACAGCTTGAAGTTGTAGAGCCCATCACTGTTAGCAAAGAAATTCTTTTAGATATCAGTTCAGCCCCTTTTACAGTCAGTTCTCCTTTGAATCTCAGTCCAAAGAGAGTTTCCCATACTGTCCAAAACATCCCAATATCCTTCCCATCCATTACATTATCTCCTACTGCTCTATCTGTTAGTATTCTTCCACATATTCCAAATATGGCAGGACAACAAGCACCTACCAGGATTGAAAGGATCGTTGCTGCTAGATATGGACTGTTGGTCTTGCCTGTACCTTTAAATGCCATGCCTACAGGAGAATATCAAAAGTATATGCCCAAATTTACTGGAACAGAGGGAGTGACAGCGGAAGAACATCTTGAAGCTTTTTATAGTTATGCTGACAATTTAGATATCAGTGAGAATGGCGTATGGATGAGAGTTTTTGTCCAGAGCCTTGATGGAGAGGCTAGGAAGTGGTTTAGAGAATTACCCCAGAGATCTATAACAGATATTGAAGCATTAGATGAAGCATTTTTGAAGCAATGGGGAGATAAGAAGGACCTATTATATTATCATACTGAGTTTGGAAACTTGAAAAGAGAAAAGGGTGAATCTTTGCCTGATTTCAATAAAAGATTTAATAAGATGTATAGTAAAATACCAGCTGAGGTAAAGCCTACCCCCACCACTGCCAAACTTACATATGCTAATGCTTTTGACCCTGATTTCTGCTTACTGTTGAGAGAAAGAAGATGCCCTACTTTGAATGATATGCAAGAAGCAGCCCTCGAGGTGGAATCAAATATTATGGCAGCAGAGAAGTTGAAAAGTCAAATTGATAGGAGAAAGCCGAGAGGGGAGGTTTCTTCTTCTCAGGCTCCAACTTTAGAGCCTAAGTTAGACAAAATGACTAAGATGATAGAGTCATTGGCTGTTGAAGTTTCAAGGCTAAAAGTAGAGCAGGCTTCAGGCAAAAGAAGGCAGCAAAACACATTTGCTCCAAGAAGTCCAAACCCATTCAGAAAAGCAAACGATCAGCTGCAAATCATGCAAAGAGGTGAGCAAGCCAAAGAAGATCATAGGGTTAAAGCTCCTTTTCAAAATGCAGTAATGGAGGGGAAACTATTTGAAGAAGAGGAAGATGAAATTCATTGCATGGAAGATAAAGGTAGCGCTGTATTTTTAACATTGGCTAAATATGAAGAGTCATTGCAGCAAGAGCAAAACAAGCAAGGATGGGACACTGATGCTGTGCTGCAATCAGGTGAACAACAGCGCAAATATAATCTAAGATCCAATGCAAATAATGCCAAAGAAACAATTGCACAAGAAGCTGCTGCCCAAGTAACTCCACAGCATACCAGGCAAAGAAGATCGACAGCTGATCCGATCATTCTCAAAGTTCCAATCCAAGAGGTAAAAACTACTGATAAGCCTTTCTCTTCTTTCAGTTTTGAATCAGAAGTTCAAAAATTGAAGGTTGCTGTGCCTCTGGCTGAGTTGGTCAAGAGTGAATTGTTCAGAAAACCCATCCTTGTTCAAAACACAGTCAGATTTGTATCAGAGGGCCATTCCTAAATGTAATTATGGTTGGTGGCCATTTATGGGCTCCTCCACGCATTGTTTAACAGAGATATTTTGTATTGTAACACTATATATACTCAGAACTCAGATGTAATGAGGTGATGAGTGTTTGATGAATAAGAGCTTATTGTAGTCTTCTAACTTCTGGAGACTGTAACTACTTTGTAACCTACAGCGTCTGGTCTTCATTTCCAATTGATTCAAGCTTCTTTTGTTGTAAATTGCTCACTTTCCATTTCTTCTTCTTGTTCTAGGCTGTGCCTGTTTTGCATTCGTTCATTTGCTATAAATGTTAGCATTAGAGGGGCTGTCATCCCACCTCTGCATTAGAATTTGGCATGTATAACTGAACATGTATGCAGGTTTCTGTTGTTGTAATGCATAGAGAGCTGTCATCCTGTCTATGTATTAGAATCCAGATTTACAGACCTTTTACTGGTTGCCACCGGCCATCACAGGGTCCTGTGCATCCGCTGGGGTGATTAGTTTTCTTCATTATCACCTTTACCTTAAGTTGTAAGTAATTGGTGGTTAAAAGCCTTGTAGTCTGGGGGTGTTCACCCATGTTTGGGGTCAATCATAGTAGAAGTGGTTATCTGGCTTAAAGGTGCTGCACATCCTCCAATTATCCATCATTTCATCCGATAGAATTGTTAAATTTTTTAATGTTCCTGAGCATCACTGATATACAACCTAGGTGAGTTTCTTGGGGTGATAACATGTCCCAGACGTCAAATAAAGGAGCAGCGCCCACTGTGCAACAAAGTCTTTAAGGAACAACGTATGGAAATATGCCATGTTTACAAAAAGCAGCATATTACTGAAATCGAGGTGTAGGGTTGCGTCGCTTTAATATGTAAGAGACTACGGTGATTTAATGCAAGGTTGGGGATAAGATATTTGCCATAAATAGAGAGTCTCATGCGGTCATTGTCAATGGTTCTGTCATGATTGGTGATAATATATAGTCATGCGTTATATGGTTGGGGCAATAACATATAATTGATTACCACAGCATAAGAAATAGAAGGGTGCTAATAACTTTACCTATTGGTGTAAATAATGCGACTTCAATACCATTAATAGTGCTATGTTGCCGACAAGTATCCATAACCTTGGCAGAGTTGTTTATTTCACCCATGGAACCATGATCCCTTGTGTATGCTTAGGGAACGTTGTGTAATGTCGAAATGTAGGCCATTACTCTGGCTTGGTGACCAGTTAGCCATAATGCCATTCACGAGGAAGGAGCGAATAGTGGGCAGGCCGGCTCATGATGAGACCTCCTGTTCCAAGGGTTGTTTGTTTGATATACCTTTTGGACCATATCCCTGGTGTGGTGGATATAGTGGGAATGCCACTTCACTTTCATCCTCATGATCATGGTAGGCCAGCTCTTAATGAGACTTCCTATCCTGCATTTGACAATTTATAAGTCTTGTTTGCTATTTTTCTTTGTTTTTCATGAAGTGCCTTCCCTATTTATACAGAAAGGGTGGTTCAACACTCCTTAAGAGTAGGAATGGTGGAAGAAGTCTTAATATCCCAATAAGTATTTATAAACCCTTTGCTCTTATTGCTGAATAATAATCAAAGAGGATTAAAAGGGACCAACATGATACAGATAACCAATCAGAGCAGCATTAGTAGAACAATGGCAGCAAAAGATGATGAATAAGCATATCTTTCCTTTTGTCCTCTTACCAATACAGGGCAGTTTCTTATAAGGATAGCGATTTATGATTGACTGATTTTAGTATGTTGTGATTTTGTTTCCATTACATAAGTGCATAGCTGTATTCAAAAAGACTTGAAAGAACATGAGCAATAAGAATACTCAATTTAGAACAACAAAAGGAACAAGCTGTTTCACAGGGAGAGCAAAAGCATACAAGTGGTGTTCCTTCTTAGGAAAGGAACAAGAATAGTTCAAAAATGTTGTTCCTTTGGAAAAGGGATAGCAGCACACATAGGTATGGTTCCTTTGGAAAAAGAACATCAAGAATCACAAATGCTGTTCCTTTGAAAAAGGAACAACAAAGCACACCAATGTTGTTCCTTTGGAAAATGAACAATAGACGTCAAAAATGCTATTCCTTTGGAAAAGGAACAACAAAACCAGCAAATGTCATTCCTTTGAAAAAGGAACAACTGCAATGAAAAACATTGTTCCTTTTGGAAAAGGAACAACAAAACAAGCAAATGTCGTTCCTTTGGAAAAAGGAACAGCCGAGATCAAACAATGTT
Organism: Pinus taeda; assembly: GCA_000404065.3. NCBI lineage: Eukaryota > Viridiplantae > Streptophyta > Pinopsida > Pinales > Pinaceae > Pinus > Pinus taeda. Next base: position 89,659 of record APFE031368085.1, read on the forward strand.
GTTCTCTTGGAGAAGGAACAACAAAAACATACAAATGCTGTTCCTTTGGAAAAGGAACAGTAGAAACCAAAAATGTTGTTCCTTTGGAAAAGGAACAACAAAAATAAAAAATGTTGTTCCTTTGGAAAAGGAACAACAAACACACACAAATGTCGTTCCTTTGGAAAAGGAACAACATAAATAAAAAAATGTTGTTCCTTTGGAAAATGAACAGCAAAAACACACAAATATTGTTCCTTTGGAAAAGGAACAACAGAAATAAAAAATGTTGTTCCTTTGGAAAAGGAACAGCAGAAACACACAAATGTCGTTCCTTTGGAAAAGGAACAGTAGAAATAAAAAATGTTGTTCCTTTGGAAAAGGAACAATAAAAACACACAAATGCCGTTCCTTTGGAAAAGGAAAAACAAAAATAAAAAATGTTGTTCCTTTGGAAAAGGAACAACAAAAACACACAAATGTCGTTCCTTTGGAAAAGGAACAACAGAAATAAAAAATGTTGTTCCTTTGGAAAAGGAACAACAAAAGCACACAAATGCCGTTCATTTGGAAAAGAAACAACAAAAATAAAAAATGTTGTTCCTTTGGAAAAGGAACAGCAAAAACACATAAACGTCGTTCATTTGGAAAAGGAACAACATAAATAAAAAATTATGTTCCTCTGGAAAATGAACAGCAAAAACACACAAGTGCGATTCCTTTGAAAAAGGAACAACAGAAATAAAAAATGTTGTTCCTTTGGAAAAGGAACAACAAAAACACACAAATGTCGTTCCTTTGGAAAAGGAACAACAAAAACAACAAAACGTTGTTTCAAATATATGTACAAAAATAACTCAAGAAATTATGTACAAACTGTAAAGAAAAGTAAATTCCTTAATGAATTACAGGTGAGGAAAACTTCTCTTCCTCCACCAAAATCTCCATATCTGAATCTTGGCGTAGTTGTTGGCAAAAGGACTCCCGAGTGAGTGGTTTGCGATAGAGACAAACTCAGTGACCATTTGCCTTGAAGGCATATCCAGAACCATCAATAGTGATTAGAGTAAGGGTACCATTGTCATGTACCTTCTGGATTTCATATGGTCCCAACCAATGATTTTGGAGTTTCCCGGGGAAGTCCTGAAACCTGGAGTCATACAAAAGAGCCCAGTCTCCTTCGTGGAAGACTTTATTTTTAATGAGAGCATCATGCCATTTAGCTCTCTGCTGCTGGATCAGAGCAGTGTTTTGAAGGGCAGAGGGCCTAATTTCGTCCAACTCATTGATTTGTCGTAGTCGATTAATCTGTGCCTCAGTTAGGTCTAAGCCAACTTCCTGTGCTGTCCGTAATGTTTGGATTTCAAATTATATGGGGAAAATGGGTTGTTTTCCAAACACTAGCTGATAAGGTGAGTAACCAATTGTACTTCTCCATGTTGTTCTGTAAGCCCACAGTGCTTCAGGTAGTCTGGCAGCCCAATCACATCTATGTGATGTAACAGTTTTCGTTAGGATTGTTTCTATTATTTTATTGTTTCTTTCTACTTGCCCATTTGCCTGTGGGTGGTATGGAGTAGTGATTTTATGTTGTACATGATAGTTGTTGAGTGTTGCAGCTATTCTGTTTCCAGGAAACTGTGGTCCACCATCTGTAATTATCTCTCTTGGAAGGCCATAACATACAAATAAATGGAATAGGAACTATATGACACAGTCCTCTGTGGCTCTTGGCAATGCCTCTGCTTCAACCCACTTGGTGCCATATTCTGTTGCCACCAAAATATATGTTTTCTGGTTTGATGATGGGTTGATTGGTCCAACAAAATCAAGAGCCCATCGCTCGAATGGTTCGATGACTATCTGTGGTTTCAGAGGCATCTCATCAGACTGACTAGGGCGTCCCGCTCTCTGGCAACTGTCACAGGCTTGGAAAAACTTCTTTGCATCTTTGAAAATCGTGGGCCAATAATACCCTGTTTGTAGTACTTTTTGTCTAGTTCTGCGATCAACGAAATGTCCACCACATGGTTGGTCATGGCAGGGTTTCAAGATGTCAAAGATTTCATCTTCCTGATATGCATGTCTGCCCCTGTGTGAAACAAATAGCCCCCAATCCAAGAAAATCTAGTACTTCGCTGAACAATTTGTTTTCGGTCATTAGGGGTTAGATGCTTTGGTAACTTACCTACTGCTAGGTAATTGGAAACATTAGCATACCAGGGTGTTTGAACAGCCACAACAAAGAGATGCTCGTATGGAAATTGATCTTCAACTGCTGCTGCATCAACTAGCTTTGGCATTCTTGAGAGGAAATCAACTACTATATTCTCTTTTCTAGGTCGATTCTTGATTGTAATATCAAATTCCTGCAATAAAATCAGCCATCTAGTTATTCTGCCATTTGTGATAGGCTTGTTTGCTAAATATTTTATGGCAGAATGATCTGTGTACAAGATAACAGGATATCCAGTAATGTAATGTCTGAACTTATTGACAGTGTGTATTATGGCTAGAAATTCTTTTTCAGTGACAGTGTAGTTTAATTCAGCAAGGGATAGATTTTTGCTAATGTAATAAATTTCATATGGTTTTCTATCCTCTTCCTGCCGAAGGATCGCTCCAATGGTTGTGTTTGAGGTATCAGATGATATCTGGAATGGCAAATCCCAATTTGGTCCTCGAAGGACTGGGGCTGTGGATACGAGCTCCTTTAGATCCTTGAAAGTACGTTCACATTTTTCTGTCCAAAGAAAATCAACGTTACCAGTTAGTGCATACAAAGGTGCAGCAATACGTGAATAATGTTCTATAAACCTCCTGTAATAACCAGAAAATCCAAGAAAGCTACGTACCTCTGTTTGAGTGGTGGGAGTAGGAATGAGTAGAAGTATTTGGATTTTGGTTGGGTCTACCTGAATTCCAGCTGCTGAAATATAGTGTCCTAAAATAAGTCCTTCCATCATCATCATATAACATTTTTCATGGCTTAAACAAAGCCTGGTAGCAATGCAGTGTTGTAGGACTTTTTCTAGTGTATCCAGTGCTGGATCAAACTCATCTCCGTATGGAGTAAAGTCATCCATATATACTTCAAATCCTTCATTTATTAAGTCTGCAAAAATGCAAAGGATAGCCCTTTGGAATGTGGCAGGGGCATTGCATAAGCCAAAAGGTAAAACTCGGTAGGCAAATGTTCCCCAAGGACAAGTAAAAGTAGTTTTGTTTTGGTCTTCAAGGGCAATCTATATTTGATTGTACCCACTGAAGCCATCAAGGAAAGAAAAGAATTTCTTTCCTGCCAAAGTGTCTAATACTTGGTCAATGAATGGGAGAGGGAAGTGGTCTTTTTGTGTTGCTTTATTTAGCTCCCTGCAGTCCACACAGATTCTCCATTTCCCATTCTTTTTTGGTAACACCACAAGCGGGGAGACCCATTTACTATCAGAGATAGGGTAGATAAAATTAACATCTAAGCATTTTTGAAGTTCAGCTTTTACCACATCTTTTAGATGAGGATTTAGTCTTCTCTGAGGCTGTCGAACAGGTCTTGCATCTTTCTCTATGTAAATATGGTGTGTACATAACTGGGGGTCAATTCCTTTCATATCAGGGTAGTCCCATGCAAATGCTTCTTTGTATTTCCTTAACACATGTTTCTTGTTCGGATGTGAGGTCGGCATTAATGTTTAAGGTTTTTCCTGGTTCAATTTCCATAATTTTACTATTTGCAACTGAGGTGACGGGGATTGTATGATCATGTGTACCTTTCAAAGGATCTTATTCTAATTCGTTATCAAATGCTGCTTTTATCATATGACATTGTGTGCGAGATGTGAGTTCAGTTTGACTAATGAAATTATTGATGGCATCGTCTTCTGTTTGGTCTTTGAAATCAAGTGCTTCTTGTATAGTTAATGGAGATCTAATGTTATTAGTAAGATATGATACATGGTGCCTATTAGTTTTGACTATTGTGCCACTTGGCTGTGCTGGGGGGTATAGAACTAAGTTCTTGATATATGTTCCACTGGTTATGATCATATTTCCTTGCCGACAGCCAATATAGGCATCGGCAGTGGCGAGCTAAGGTCTTCCTAAAATAAATGGATGTCCATCAAGTCGGGTTTTGGGATTTATTTTCAGAAAATCAGTTAGATATTCCCAGGAGTCAACAGAGACCATGACATCATGTAGTATGCCCTCTGGCCTAACCATAGATCGGTGAGCCAATTCTAACAAAGTAGAGGTGGGTTCTACAGATGTAATGCCTAGTTTTTGGCAAGTAGTGGTTGTTAAGATATTGATTGCAGCTCCAAGATCAACTAAGGCATTCGACATGGTTTGACCATAAATTTGGACAGTTACTATTGGGTTTCCTGGGTCTTCGTATTTAATGGGTGTTTCTTTTCCTGATAATAAGTCAGATAGAGTGCCAACTACTTGGACTCTTGGATTATTTGTTATATTCCTCCTTAGTCTTTTTATGCACAATTATTTGATAGTTTTTTTGTATATCGGGATTTCTTGAATGGCTTGGAGGAATGGAATTTTTATGTACAAATTTTGTAATTCTCCTAGAATGTCAAAATCAGGTTGTTGCATAGGTCGAGGTATGACTAATCGTTTTGGGAACGGGGGAGAGGATGTGGTTGCTTGATTATGAGTTTGTTGTTTAATCACGTCCTCTTCATGTGACAGATGTTCTCTGGGTAACTGATCTTCAACCTGAACTGTCTTATTTCCCTCGGTTTGAATAATATACCCAGATCTTAACTGAAGATCATTACACTCCCTCAGATTGGCTCCTACTTTTGGTGTTTCTATGATTTGGAGAGATTGGACCGGTTTGTTTTTTGGGTTGGGGTTGGGTTGGGCTGGGAGTTGCGGTCTCAGATTAGACTAGGGATTTTGTTGTAAAGCTGGCAGTGTAGGTTGAGGGAGAGGAATAATTCCTATTGGCTGATGCATTGGTCTCTGCCAGTTTGTCTGCCAAGCTGAGCTTTGTGAAGTAGGGGGAGTTCATTGTGGGGGGTATGGGTTGTTTTGCCAAAATGGTGGGGTATAATGATGGTTCGGCCAACCAGATTGGCTTGCCTGATTTAGCCATGGGTTTGAGGAAGGAAACGACTATGGTGACCAGTTTGGAAATGGGGGCTGGAATTGATTTTGCCACATATTATACTATTGAGCATTATACTACAGAGATTGAAAAGAAGAAGTTGGGTCTGGAAACATACCAGATTGTCGCGGCTGCCACTGACGGCGCTGGTTGAGAAAATACACTGATTTTGGCTCTTCTTCTACTTCCTTATATACTTCTCTCAGTCCAGGCAGTGAGAGACAACTTTCCGTAGAGTGATCTTTTGTGTAGATGGTGCATGTTTGGACTGCATCTAGTGGACACTCCTTATGGCTATGCTTCTTCCTGCATCTGGGACAAAATATTGCCAAATTCTGTTCTGCCTCCATTTGTTTCTTCTTGGCCTGCAAAATATCCAATTGTGTAGTCAGTGTCCCTAGTATATCAGTTTTAAAATTTTCTAATAAATTTCCAATTTCCACACGCGTTACTCCTTCTGACGAGATTTTATTATCTCTTACAAACCGATCATGTTCTACCGGTATTACTCGTGTGCTGCCTCTCGAGCTCCTAATACATAAATCAATAATGTCAGCAAAACTTTCTTGATAAATATCTCCTTTTCCCATGATATTTAATGTTTTGATCCATTGTTCCTTCATGCCCATTATTAATGTTGTTTTCAACACGTTATCAGGTAAAGGCAGTGATGCATAGGGAGATCTTTGTAGATTATACTAGAAACGTTCCACATATTCCTCTAATGTTTCGTTTGGTCTAGCTACCATCTGGAATATTTCATCCTTCAGTTCTCTAGACCTGCAATAGTCCTGATATTTTTTTAGAAAAGATTCTTTCATTTGCTCCCAGTTATTTATAACCCCACAACCTAATCCCATAAACCATCTTAAAGCAGCCCCTTTTAGTGTAGAGGGAAACCGTTTCAGTTTCTAGGGGTCAGTGGTATAATCATATCCCCTGCACAGTATATCAAATTCAAATAAAAATGCATCTGGGTCTTCTGATGTAAGCCCGTGGAATGTAGGGATATGTTGAAGAGGGATTGCTTTCATGGGGGTATTTGCTGCAAAATCCACTATGGGGTACTGTAATGTAGAGGTTTGGGTGTTTGGCTGGTTTTGAACCATTGGGTCAAATATATGCCAATAACCTTCTGGGATGTCTAGGAGGGTATTCCTAGGTTGAGAGGGAATGGCTTTGACAAGAATACTTTTAATAGCACTTCCTTTATCTGGGACTATTGACTGAGGAGATTGGGTTTCTTCAACAGTGATTTTTGCAGCACTTCCTTTGTCTGGGCTGTTCAATGGCTGAGTTGTCCTAAGAGGGGATCTCGGTTGCTCGGTTTCCCCTGTCTCTTCTCCTCCTTCACAAAGATTACTGAAATTCCCTCCCTGCAATAGCTCTGGAGTAGAATTTTCAATTTCTTGAAAGTCTTGCTCTTCAGTTTGACTATGCGCCTCAGCAAAGGCTATAGATGGTGAACCTATGGCCTGAAGGGAGCTAGTAGGCTGTTTAGAAATAACTTTCTTGGGTCCTACTGAGGGCTAAGATTCGGCTTTCTTGTAGATTTATTTTATGAAGGTTGATCGACCAAGGGTCATCGGCCCCTTAGCTTTTTCTAGCTTTGGTAGAGGTTTGGAATTTTTTTCTGGCTTTTTCTGCTTAGTCATGCACTCAAATTAACTACTAAATCCTACTTAAACAAATAGCAGCAAATCTGCAGGAAAGCAGGCAAAGGATTAGGGTTTTTACATGCTCCACATGTAGGTTCTTACCTTCCGTTTTCAAAACCCAATTATTCCCTAGCAGGTTTGTACAGTACTCTGAGAAAAAGAACAAATGGCTACACTCTTTCCCTGGCAACGACGCCAAAATGTGGAGCTATAAAAAGGGTCTCTTTCACCTCTAGTTACCTCACATTAATATGTCAATTCGGGAATGTTTTTCTATTTCAAAGAGTGTCTCAGTCTGAGGCTTATCATTTGCCAGAGTAATGCTCGTAGCGCAGTGTTTGAAAATACAAGAGTAAATGGATGCATGTCTACAACTTAACTACTTCAAAAGACTAAATCACATGTTCAGAACATTAAGCAAATTATCAGTCAAGGGTTAGGTAGTGATAACCCATCCCTTTAGAAACTGATGGAAAAGAAATCAGAGAACAAATCGGGGGTCTGGGAGCCGAATAGTAGATGTCGATGCTCACTATAGCCTGAGATCATCCTTCACACCAAGAACAAGAAATGGAACGACAGATAAGAAATGGAACGACAAAGAAATCGAACAACAATGAAATGGAATATCAACCTTGAAATAGAACGACAATTCTAAAATGGAACAACAAATATAAAATGGAACAACAATTTGGAAATGGAACAGTAATTCGGAAATGGAACAACAATCAAGGAATAGAGCAGCAACCAAGTCTAACAAGCCGTAAATCTATCAAATCACTTGCATTAGTGATAACCAAACATCAATCCTTCACTCTTAAATATGTACACACAAATGGAACAACACTGCTTACTGATACATGATGGAACAACACTGAAAACCATATAAACACAACATGCTCAAATAGTAATCTGATTCAGTTGTCACTTTGATTAGAAAGATACGATTGTGCCTCAAGATGGAACAACAGTATTCAAGATCCAATAATCACAAAGAACAGAGCTTCCAAGATGAATTCTGTAATGTTAAGGCACAATTGGATAACACAAAAACTCTGTAATGGAACAACAATAGTATCCTGTAGAAAATAGCCGTATTATATCAACACCTAAAGGAATAGTAATATGATGCAGCGTCAATACAATACTTTTGTTTTCAGAAACCTTAATGGATTAAACATGACAGAACATGTGATATAAACTTTATGAAACACGTCAGATTACCAAATCACATTGATAAGAAAACCACACAGAAACCATGCGTAATGGTACAAGAGAAAGTGTCCTCCAGGGTCAGGCCCTTAGCCTCCAGGGGTACTTTTGTGGCCACCAACAACCCCCCTCCTTATGAAGTGTTATTACAATACTAAATAAGTGGGGACCCTTAGTAAAAAAATTAAAAAATCAATTAGTGTTATATTTCCTTTTAGATGAAAATTACAACATCATGGACTTAGGAAAATACCTTTGAAGAATCTAAAAACCTAAGTTTCATAATGAAGAAAGTAAATTTACTTCTTAAGAAAGATCGCATCGCGCCAAAAAATGATAAGGTACCTTCTAAATGAGTCAAAATGATAAAAAACGCGAGATTGCGACGCGAAACTTCATCGCATCGCATGCATTAAGAAGCACTCACATTGAAAAACCTTAAAATCACCGATATGCGATATCGCATATCACACATCGCAAAAATCACATGAATTACACATAATGATTATAACAATTAAGCGATCCGCGATCTTGCGATATTGCGACCAAGCGATATTGCGATCCAGTGATCTGCGATCCTGCGATCTGCGATAGAACAACAGGATGAAATTACGGTAATGCGATACAACAATATGTGATATCGCAAAGAAAAATCGCAAGACCTCTTCATCACAGTTGGTTCTGGCTCATTATTCGAGAAAACTTTTTCTAGGCCACGAACTGGTTATACACTTTAATGCGAATTAATGAGTTGTTTCCAGTTGTTAATGAAGTATGGTGTTGTGTTTTTGGAAGAAATAGTGGCATGTTTTGCATATCTTCGACATTTAAAGTTTTCTTGTCATTATTTTTATCATTACTTCCACCTCAATTGTAAACTGCAAAAACAAAGAACAAAGCATTATACAAGGCAGTATGCAGGAAACTATGAGGAGGAAAGGCACTACTCCAATGTCCATTTCGGAAGGCACACCTAATCCACTTAAGGGAGAGAAAGAGCCGCAGAACTCTTCTGAGGCATCCATCACAGATTTCTCATATACAGCCATGGTTGAATGGGTACTGAACGATGCTGATACCAGAAATAGACAGTTTAATGCTCAGGGTCAAGAGCTCATGGAATCACTATTTTTACAAATTTTGAGCTTTATACCCGATAAGAGACAAAGGCGCAAGAGGTGAAAAATGCATCAGGGAAGCCCAGATCAAGAAACAGAGGTAGTTTCCGATGCGCTAATCGCGCATTTCTAGGAAAACTTGCTCGAAAAGGAAGGCTTCTAATTACTTAGTCACCTACAAGCCCTGAAAATTGCAAGGAAACAGTGATAGAAACAAACTAGAAATAGAAAGCTAAAGAAAAAGCAGAAGCAATCCAAGGGTTAACCAAGTTGAAATGGGATTATTACTAGGCATACATGGTAAAGCCACATAATCATTGGATGACTCTCAAGTATATCATAAATTTTGCTGAGAAGATAGTGCCAGCTCTTGCTGATTCTGTTTGCTTAACTCAACCAAAGATGGAAGACAGTCAGCCAACTCTACTCAGGCAAATACTGAATGCTTGCGACGTTAAGGAGCAAATTTAGAAATAGTTAGATATTAGATTTAATTTTAGAAATAGTTTTACTTAGAAAAAGGATGGTCATTTAAACCGAATCCTGAATTTCTGTTAATAAGTTATTTAGTTAGTAGTATTTAAACCCTTCTCATGCATTTAGAGAAGGGTCCAAAAATTTATCAAAAACTTGTCCTCAGAACATGCACTTTTTCACCCTCAGAGGAGATTTGATGAATGAATGGAACAGGGTTTATTTGATATTTGCATTTGATATCTGTGACTGATGTTGCACTTCTGTACTCTTAGTGGATGTTAAATCAAGGAGAGATAAATCAATTGTCGCTTGAAGCTCATGAGTAGGACTAGTTATAAATGGTACTTTTATCTCTTAACCATTTCTGCTTATGCGTTAAAGTGATATTCAGTTTTCTGTTGTTTATATATTACAACGTGGATGCCTGAGTTATCATTTGGCACTTTTGTACGGTGATAACTATTTATTTATGCTTAGTGTATGAATAGCTCATTTATGCGATAAGTTTTCACATCTGTTTTGTCTAACTTCTTACACGAAGTAGTTCATTTTTATTGAATTCTTTTCTTATAATAGTTGAATGATCTTTATTACCAGTTATTGTTTGAAATCTTTTTAGATTGCATAGAAGAAAGATCACACCCCGGGTTAGCATAAATTTTGATGCTTTTCTGTTTATTAGAATACAATAGCATAGCATTAGATTAGAATTAGAATAGAAGTATTTCATTTAGAACAGAAATACCCATCTTTCTCACACACACACACATAGAATTGGGAAACTGGTCCCATATCCCCAGTCGGACCCGCTATACCAAACGGATAAGGAGCTACCAACCAAGGTCCGGACCGGGCGGGTATCCCCCTTATTGTAGACCCGATTTTCGGAGCCTTCAACACACTCCCAGATATTGAAATTGAGGAGGAATATCTAGAACAAATTTCCCAGTAATGCCATAATATAATATTTCTTGTTTTAAAATTAGATTTGATTAAAAGATTCTGTCAGTGAAGGTTGTTTAGGTAAATCTGAATCTTGAGATTCTTCAACAAGAACAAGGGATGGAGAAACTAAGTATAGTGATTTTTGAGTATATTGAGAAGCTTCATTAGGAAATGTATCTACAAGTTGTGATGGGGGTGACTCTGATCTATATGAATGAGTTGGATTAGATTTACGTGAAGCTTTTCCTACCATTCATTTTCCAAGTCCCTCCTTTTAGCGCCAAATTATTGATAGCTGGGAATACCCCTCCATCAACTAGAGGAAAACTACCCAATGGCAGGTCCCAATCAGACTTGCTATCATTTGGGATAGTAGTTTTCTACTAACATGTTGGATGGGTTAGTAGGTGAAAATAAGTGGAAATAAATCCAAATCCTTTGAATAGGAGAAAATTTGATCTAATATTCTACTTAAAACTCCTAAAACTAATTAGAAACAACCTATATTAATTACTTATCCCAACCATATGCATAAGACTATTTTAATAAGCAAATATAAGAGAAAAATAGGATATTGAAGCTATAGAAAAAGTTCATAAACTCAACAACATGCTAGGTGCACAAATGTTATCTGTTAACCATAAAGAATTATTTAGATAGAATGCATGTATCCCATATCTTACTCATGCACTATTGATAAATCAGAATAGACTTATGGAAAATAATTTCTCATAAAAATGAATAAATGAAAGTCTCATACAACTCACAAAAAAATGTTACACACTGTATCATTCAAGCATGTATAGATTCACTAGAAAGGGCTTGGTATTCTGAAATTATATTCAAAGCCAATTGTAGTATACAATCTTGAGTACAAAATTTTCCATCCATTTCAACTAATGAAAGGGTTCATGACGTAATAGTTACAACTAAAAATAAGGCTTGTCTTTAGCTTTTCTTCAACTAACATGTAAAAATAGAAAATAAACTCATACATGTTAATCATGAGGAAATACCTTCCATTAATTCATCGGATTCACTATTGAAATTTCTCTCCTATTATTCCAAATATGATTGTCATAAAGAGATAATGTTCAATGATTGAGTGATGAGTGGAGGTCTCAGAATTCCCATATCGATTTGACACTGATATAGCCTTGGAGATATTTTAACATATCCTTTTTTAACCTTGCTAATAAAGGAAGTAATTGGGATTGAACATTCCTCAGGGTTGGAGATGAGTTTTTGAATCAAGTTGTTGTCTCGTGTCTTGAGATTATTAATTTTCTCCATTCTATCATCCTTTAATTGTCTTACATTACTAAGACAAGTTGCTAATGAAACTGTTTGTCCCATAAATTACACATTTGGCATCATATATTCCTTAATGATATCTGATGCTCCAACCCATGCTTTTGTGCAATTTTTGTTTGTCTTCATAATTATTACCTGTGAATATTCACAATTACCCAACCAATTATCCAAGGGGACCTAGTAATGAATCTTATCTTCATTAGTTCACATTGGAACATTTTTAGGAACATCTTTATTATACCTCCCAAACCTTGCGGTTTTCAAAATATATTTTAGATTCTTTCTATTCTATTAATTAAGACTTGATTCGATCAAAGAATTCACTTAACCTATCATATTGTTATTCAATCTCATTTATATTTTTGTAAAAATCCTACTTAAGTCAAATAATTTGTTATTAATTGTTAGAGTCTTGGCTTTCAAGAACTCAAAATTTCGTTGCTTTGCCTTTAAGTCTTTAACCTGTGTTTCTAGAGTATTAATTTGCTCTTCATATTTACCTAATGTCCCTTTTAGCTATGCATCTCATTTTATTTGGAGGTCAATGAGCCTTTTAGAATGCTCTTCTTTGCTAGAATGTATCTACCTTTCAAGGATATCCTTTTCCATTAAAACATCTGCATTGTACTTTTCAATGAGTTGACCCACTCGTTGCTTATATCCTTCATATAATTCCATTTCCTTGTTCTTGAATTAAGTTTTTATCTCCAAGACTTATTATTTCTCCTTCTTCATTTTAGTCGTAAGTTTTCTTATTGAACATTTGTTTGCATTTGCAAAAGAACCCGAGGCATCAATTGTTTCTTCAAAAAACTCCTAGTCTTTTAGATTTGCAACGTTCCATAGCATGATTGACTCCAAGGATAATTCTTCAAGTTGTTCCATTTTTATTTTCTTAGAAATGGTTTTATTTTTAATATTGAAAACATAACTACTTAGAGGAATCATAATATCCTATACATGTGGTAGATTGTCTAAGCCCAAAATAGTAGATAATAACTTACTATAGATAACACTGATCATGGTAGTATCAACTATGGAGGATGTAATTAGAGTTGTTGAACTTGTAAGTCCTATACATGGAGTAGACTCCCTTGTAATATCTATTTGAGTTGGTTTAAAAGAAGTTTGTTGACTTGCATCCTTTTGAATATCATTCGATATATCTTTACTTTATTTGTTCTATTAACCTTGGTTCACATCCTTTGTGTTTTTATCCTATGCATGTTCATTATGCACCTACTCATTCTCTTTCTCTACATTTTCCTTTTCTTACTTTTCCCGCTCTTTCTTTTGTACTTGGTCTTTATTTTATTACTCCTTACTTATCCGACTTTTTCTTAAGCTCCTATTCCTCTTCTTGTTGTTGTTCTTTTTTCTTTTGCTCTGTTGTTTATTGTTTCCATTTTTTCTTTATTTTGCTTACCATTTATCTGTTGATCTGTTTGTTTTCTTTGAGAGGCAATGTCTTTTGCTAGCCATAATTCTTCTTGATCAATAACAAAATCTAGAGTATATCCTTGTGCTCTAGCGCTCTCTTTTAGAAAGGTATTTTTTCCATTCTTCCAAAATTTGGAAAACTTAGAAGCTTTTGATTGACCTTGGATTTCCTCAAACCTTTAATAATTTCTTCTTAGCTCCGAGCCCCTTCAAAAATTACAGCAAAATAAGAATGTTCATGAATATAAGTTCTGAATTTCATTACAGAACAAGGTTTTTAATTATCCCTTTTGGATCATGTCCCTCCAGTGTCCCTTGAGCTAACCTGATATTATCAAGTTGTTCTACCTCCTTCATGGCATGTTCAATTTTTGACAATGAATAAACTTCCATTGGAAGCGGAAAAGTGGGCCAAATCCTTTTTCTGATTTTTTGCTAAGATGGATTTAGTACCAATGACCAAATTTTGATAAGCAATCTCATTTAGAACTAACCCCTTTGGTACTTATTTAGGAAAAAGGTGACAAACTCCCTCACAACCATATATTATCACATATGACAATTCCTTATCACTAAAGTAGTCTCCAATTTCTCTAATTCCATTTGTTGAGTCGCTAAGTAAATCTGGGAGGTGGTTAGTTTTTTAGAATGAAGTTTAAAGGAATTATAAAGTTGTTACATATTTCATAAGAGAAATTATGGCATTTTACCACCAACCATTTTTGAATAAATATAAATATATGGGCTATTAAGTTGGAGACAAATGGAATTTCATTAGTAGAAAATGAGTCGCGTAGCATATTGAATCTATAAGGTATGATGACATAAAGAGCTATAAAAAATGTCCTAAAGATACCTCTTGAGACCTTCTTACTTCTCGTTGGAGATTGGCTAAAAGATAATGAGCACAATTAAACCTAATTCCCTCTTTAATGACTTGTTGAATTTTTGGTACCTATTCCAACCTAAACTGTTGGGCATTAGCTTCCCCATACAATCGACATAACATAGTAGCAAAAAACATATGAGGCCTTTTCAACTCTTAAACAAGATATAGTTTATCATTTCTGGTTTTGAAAGAATCAAAATCATACCACCAATCTCTTAATTTAGACTGTAGTTTCTGCTTCGATCACGTCTTTGGCTACAAATATGTCATGAAGTTGCTTTTCTAAACTTATTTTTGATGGGTATAATTTATACATAGTGTAAATATCTTTAGGTCTGAATGAACCTATAATGCATTAAGAAGAATTGACACTCACATGTGTTTTAACATCAACATTGGAATGATCCACCCTACCATGTCATGATCCTCTATACATTTATAATTTTTTCTCTATTCTAGGTAGTTTATTGGATTTTTGGATATCGGGACCTCATGACGTCTAGTATTGTGACATTAGGCATTAGCTAACGGGGATTTAGGCATGCATCAATATTTAAGGTAGTTGGAGTATTAGGAGTTTGGGTATCATTCTTCGGTGATCTTCGCGATACTCACAAAACTCAATAATATTCATTGTCTATTGAAAGTTTTCTAGTCTCATGCCATAAGGTTGCATGTTATATAATTTTATCGATATTTCGAGAGTGAGAATATTGGTTCGTTTGTGAATAACAAACATTATGTAATTCCTAGACGCTAATGAAAAGAATTAGGATGTTGACTAATGGACCCATTCACTTTTTTTTTTTTTAACATGAAGCGTTAGATAACTTTAAAGGAATATTGAGGTTTCTAGGCATTTGACCCTTAGGATTTATTATTAACACCTAAATAATTATGAAAGTAAATTATAAATAATAAAAAGGCCCTAAACAAGAAAACTTATAAAACAAAATAATTATTGACTTGAATAGGAAATTACGAGACAAATTCTAGCTCCCCATTATTTTATTAAGTATATACAATAATTGGATGTTGTTGTGTAAGCCACAACAAGAGGTTAGGAATGATTCTCAGGTTAATATTAGATCTGATGTTATGGTAAGTTATAAGGGATTTGTTTCAACCAAAGAATTTGGTTGATGTGTTCAGGCATCAAGGTTTCTATACCCTTAATCATGAAGAGTGGTCTAATTGTTACCATTATTTTCTCTCAAGGATTATTATAAGTTAAGCATATGATGTTGGTGGGTTTGTAAGTTTAAACATATGAAGTGAAACAATGCATATACATTTCTAAGGAAAATAGAAAAAAATCATTGGCTTACCCACAATACAAAGAGATTTACCCTAGAACCTTAATTGGGAAAATCAACAAACCTTTGAGCCATACCTTTCCCTTCTTCTTATTATTATCTTTAACATTCATAATATGCATCCAACACCCTAATCCATTTACTTGGATTAGATTGCTACCCTTATTCCTTAATCATACTTAAATTACAATGGGATAAAAACCACAAGCTAAAAATTACAAAAAAACAACCCAATTTTTTTCCTAGGGAGTGAAACCCTTAGATTGAGGGGCTTGAACTGAACTGAACTTCACTATGATCCCTATGGAATGCATGAATACTATCTAGGGATAGGCAAGCAAATACATTCAACTCATTCACAACATTCTCCCACTTGTTGTTTTCTTTGCAAACTAGGGGGGTTGGGATTTATAAGATCGACAATTCAAAGCCATAATGCAAATTTCTTTTCTACACAATGAAAGCTTCTCAATACTAAAAAACTTCATTAATGAGTTAGCGAAATTATAAAATTTCAACCTTCATTGACATCATCTTCTGGTCTTGAACCATGCCTCTCACAAGGTGGTACTAAACATTAATATTCTTTGTTTTAGAATGAAAAAATAGGTTATTTGATAAAAGGATTACACTCTAACCATCACATTGTAGCCTTACAACTTGCTATTACAAACCCACTACCTGAAAACAATATTTGCAATCATACAATTCCTTGCTTGCATTAGGGATTTTCATGTATTTAGTTTATGCAGTTGGGAGTGTAACTAAACCTTGTCTATAACTCATATAGTCAATTGCTTATATAAATTAGTTAGACACATACCCACCTATAAATATTTCATGATATAAATCTCTAGACCAATCTGCATCAATAAATTCATGTATATCTAACATTATATCTGGTGAAGGTGTAGCGCCACACAAATTCTTAAAAACCATCTTTACAATTGTCTGATGCTCCTTCTCTAGTTTTAATATATATATGCTCAAAACTCCCAATGCATGGGCAATGTCTATTCTAGTACAAATGATCTAGATTGGATCATTATAGTTTTACATCTATCTTGATGCTTCAAAGTGGATAAAGAGGAGGAATAAGCTCGCATGGTCATTTTTACCGACATGTGCCAATTTAGAGAATTGAGGTCTCAAATATTCCAAAGGCATTTTGAGGCCTTAAACAAAGTTTCTAGCGTTCAAAATTAATTTTTTGTAACACCTTGGTGTTATTCTACACTCAAAGGTGTTTCCAATGATGCAAGAAACATGACATATGAAGTTCATTTGTAAAATTTATGCTTCTCACAAGTACAACGTTGACAACTATGGTATGAGTGGATCCCACGTTAGCCCCCATTACTCATGCATACGAATATAGCCACATTGGACATTGAAGACGAATCTATAAGGTTCCAAATTGCAACTCTAGTTGAGAGTTGAGGAAGTCAAACCTCAACTCCAATTGGCTATCAGGCTATGTTATATATTGGGACAAAATGTGGAGTAGGGTTTCCATTCTATGCTATTCTATTATGTTCCATGAAGAGAAAAGCAACTGGGAGTGGGAAATTTATCCAAACTTAAACAAGAATGCAAACAATTATAGATATAACCATAAATAAAGAGATGCAACATAAATAACACTTCATTTCATTAATATCAAAATACTGAAATATGCTTACAAATAAAATGGAAATAAACTATCTCAAGCGATGGTAGCTTATCTCTGAGAAGAGATATGGTGGCTACATGCCTTTGAACTGTGTTACAATGAGGTTCAAGGGCCTATTTATTATTGAAAAAAAAGGGAAAACCCTAAACAACCAAAACCATAACCCCAGGAGATGGAACACCAAGAGTTTGTGGGCCCCGTACAATACCTTGTTTGAAAGGCCTCTTCGAGTAGTAAAATATTTTCAACAAGCCCATACCTATGGAATCATGGCTGCTGCAAACTTGAAAAAAAAATACTGTTTAGGGGGTCAAAACTGCTCCGGAAGTTCAGGACCCGAAAAATTGATAAAAATAATAAATGCAGAAAAAAACAAGGAAATAGATGAAACTAGATGGAGATCTACATGGAATAGGTGGGTGGCCAACAATATCCACCTAGATCAGTCCTCCTTCCTTAGGAAGAAATGGTCCCCATTGCGTACAAAGCCTCCATGAGGTGAGAAAATTTCTATTGAACTTGTTCCCCAATGAAGGAGTTGGCTTGCCTTGACAACTCGATATAGCTGGATCCTATATTGGCGAGTGTTCTTGATATGCGTGTTCATGAGTTGATCAGTTGTGGCTTGTTCCATGCAGTCCGGGTTTAGCTTTGTTGGTGTGAGCTTTTCTACAATGTCAGATGTGTCCAATAATGGTGGAAAGTATGATCGAAGGCAGTCTACATTGAACAGTGGGTGCAGACCAAGGAATAGTGGGATGTTGAGCTCGAAGGATTTATCCCCTATAGCCTTGGTGATGGTGTATGGCCCATATCAGAGAGGGTGAAGCTTGCTGTGGGGTCCAGCGAGGCACTCCTTCTGCAAATGTAGCCAAACTTTAACGCCCACCTCGAACTTATGCGACATTCGATGCTAATCATGGTGCTGCTTGTACTTAGCATTGGATATGTCTAATATATCATGGACATGCTGGTGGATGTGTTGAATGTGATCCACGAAGCTATTAACCATGTCAGCTTCGGATTTGATGTGAGCCGAATCTGCTTATGTAGCTGCAAATCGTATGGCCACATCAATGGGACATAATGGTTCGAATCCCAACCCTACCTGAAAGGGGCTATGATCCATTGAGATATGGAGAGATATGTTGTAGCTGGGCTGTGTGAAAATTTCAAAATATAAATCCAACTATAGTGACTGATATTATTTCTTCTACTTATTAATTCAGAATAAGTTATCCACAACATTTTTACGATAAATATCGAAATAAATTCTATTGCAGCCTTCACAATTAAAATACTGCGGAAAGTAAATGTAAAGAAAAATACTAGCACAAGGATAATCACAATGACACAGTTATTTTTGGACAATCATCCCCAGAAAAACCTAGTGTGGGAGAACCAATGTAGTAGATGAGTGTTTCTTTATCAATCTTCAGCAAAAATCTCATGTACAAGATGCAAATAGAAAAATAGAAAAGATATATGTGTGAGAATTTTACAGACAACTTTCTCACAATCCTTGGTGATATTTTGATATAGGAGAGGACTTGCTTCCCCCTCTGTCACTCACTGTGTCAGCTTCTGCATAGGGAATATGTAGTCCCAGCCTCCCAGCTTTTGCATTGTTCCTCTGTGTTATAGCATCTGCGTTGTCTCTTCTCTTCTCTGCTTCTTCTGCTCATGCCTCTCGACTAGTGTTGATACCCTCTCTCCTCCTCACTTGCAACTCTCCTTTGAATCAATTTCCTCTTGCCGAAATTTGACTAGTGAGGAAATCAATTTTACTCGGGTAACTGAGTATCTGTCTGGTGTATTTTCCAAATGCCCATTGAAGTTTTTCTTATAATCCTCCAGTTGAGTATTCAACGACTCATATTAGATTCTAATTAATGGCTCATATCATATTGACTTGATCATCATATTCTTCTAGAATTTTCACCCACAGTTAGATTAATACCCTTTAATTATATTAATTCCTAAGTTTAGACTTAGGCACTCATTAAAAATAATTAATTATTTTAATAAAATTGTCTGCTAGTAGAATTTCCCAAAATGATTTCTAGGTATTGAGGAATACATGTGTCTGGGCCTCCCTGCAAAATTTGAGACTTGGAGCACATCCAATGCTACCAGAAATCAACACTCCCTCTTAGCGAGGAATGTTCTCTAGCAATACAACCTATTGAAGCATCATCCTATTCTGTAACATATCCCTTTGCGCTACTGATGTATGGCATCACTACCCATCGACTATTGCACAAATGTTGCACAAATGTTGCATCTATATTGCTATTGACCCCGCCACTTCCAACACTGCATCTATACTGCAACTCCCTCTCATTTCCTGTCGCTGTCACTAAGAAATCACCTGTTTCCGCTATTGAAATGAATTCTCTACCATACCCATATGCTCTCTGAATTGAATGAACTTAGCTCTTCCTAGAGCCTTTGTGAGTATGTCTGCTACATGATCTCCTGTGGGAACATACTACAATTGTACTACCCCACGTTGAACACAATATTTGATAAAGTGACATGTGATATCACTATGTTTCAACCATTCATGAAGTAAAAGATTCTGAAAGAGTTTGATACAACCCTGATTATTGCAGTAAATCTTGGTTGCTTCCATCCTTTTTTCTAAACAAACTCAAAAGTAGTTTTCTAAACCATATAGCTTCACAGGTAGCTATGATTTCTGCCATATATTCAATTTCTGCTGAGCTCAGAGCTATCGACTTCTGTTTCCTGCTGCAACACGAGATCATTTTCGATCCAACAATGAAGTAGTACCCATAGGTACTTTTCTAGTCTACTGAACTACTTGCCCAATCTGCATATGTGAATCCATCCAACTTGACGTCATCTCCTCAGGAGTATTTCAACCCATATCCGAGTGTCCCACGTACATACTTAAGAATGTGCCTAGTTGCTGCCCAATGCACCCTTTTCGGTTCCACCATGAACTGACTAAGGCTATTGAAAATGAAGCAACTGTTTGGCCTAGTGTTGACCAGATACATAAGCGACCCAATGAGTTGTCTGTACAAGGTTGGCTCCACCTCCTTATCTCCTAATGCATATATTTTCGTCTAGTTGGTGATCATGGGTGTAGCCATGGGTCGATAATCTTGCATTCTGAATCTCTTCATAACCTCTGTAGCATATCTTCCTTGCCTAAGGAAGATCTCCCCATTATTTTGACAGACTTATAATCCTAGAAAATAATGCATCAACCCCATATCCTTCATGTCAAATTTTGCTTCGAGATTCTTCTTGCAATCCTGTATGAGCCTAGATGACCCTGTTAGAAACAAGTCATCCACATATAATACTAGAATAAGTGGCTCATTCTCTAATATTAAATAGTAGAGATTGGGATCAACCTCACTCTTGACGAATCTTGACTGCTCCAAGTAACTAACAATTTGACCATACCATGCTATGGGTGCCTGCTTGAGCCCATATAGGGCTTTATTTAATATACATGCATGAGTTCTCTTTTCATGAGTTTCAAAGCCTTTGGGCTGTTCTATATACACCTCTTCTTCTATCACCCCATTCAAGAATGATGTCTTGACATCCATCTCGTGAATCTCCCATCCCATTTGAGCTGCTAGGGATATAACTAATAGAGGTATATCGGGTTACTGGGGTGGAGGTCTCTTCATAGTCTATTCCTTCTTTCTGTGTGCATCCCTTTTCCACGAACCTAGCCTTGCACTTCTCTATACTACCATCTACAACATACTTGATCTTGTAGATCCACCTTGAACCTACAACCGATCTATCCTCTAGTCTAGGTACTACTTCCCGGACATCATTCGTCATAATAAAATATATACTCTTCTACCATGGCATCCATCCCAAAATTGGTGTTGAGCGACTTCCTGAAATCTAGAGGGTTCTTCAACCTGTGTTACCAAGGTCTGGTACATGTTAGGCTATCTACGCTGCCTCTTCTCGGTTCTAGGAGCTCCAACGAACTCCTCTGATGGTTCTAGCAATGGTGGTGGGAGGCTCAATCAACTCCTCCTTCTGACCCTGTCATTCCATTTGATGAGAACTATTTAGATTTCCTTCCTCTGAGGAAATATTGGTGCTGGTCACTGTGCTCGATCTAGGTGTCTATCCTCCTACCTATCCTCCTTACTACCCTTGCTACTACTGGACTAATGGAACATCTATTGACCAACCTTCTGTTGGCATCTCTTGAGATTTACTAAAAGCTCTATCCTCCATGAAATTCACATCCTGTCTCAATACAATCTTCCGAATGCTAGGAATCTAGATTCTTTATGCCTTTGAGGTCTCGCTATATCCTACGAGGTACCCCTTTTCTGTAGTTTGATCTAGTTTACTGCACTTCTCATTTGGAATGTGACAATATACCATGCTTCCAAATATCCTGAGATGACTTACTTCCTACTTCTTCCTTGTGAAGACTCCTTTAGGAGTTTTCTTCCCCAATGCTCTGTGAGGATGTCTATTTTGGATATACACAGCCATGTTGCAAGCTTCTTCCCATAAGAACTTAGGTAGATATTGATCATACAACATAGCATTTTCTGCGCCAATAATAGTTCTATTCTACACTCTGCAACTCCATTATACTCCGTATTATAAGGAGTTTTCCATTCTCTTTTGATGCCATCCTTTGCGCATAAATATGTGAAGTATTTGTCCTTACATTCTCCACCATTATCTGAAAGCAATACCTTTATATTTTTCCCTATCATGTTCTTAACGAGAGCTTTAAACTCTCTGAACCAATCGAAGACTTCATCCTTGGTCTTTAAGAAATAGATCTAGGTTTTTCTGGAGTGACCATCAATAAAGGTGACGAAGTATTCGCCACCACTAAGAGCTCTTGTGGACATTGGACCACAGATATCTGAGTGTATCAATCCCAATATGCCTTCCACTCTGTTTTTACTCTTGGGAAAAGCTACTTTAGCGTACTTACCTAGTACGCATCCTCTGCATATATCATCATGTTCAGTACTAAGGACTGGAACACCTATCGCAGTCTCTCTAAGAATCCTCAGTGCTCCATGGTGTAAGTTTCCTATTCGCCTATGCCATAGCTCATTCAGTTCCTTTTCACCATTAATATTGTTGCCTATCAGTTCCATTGGAGACTCGAGCTACAATCTATACAATCTATTGCTTCGAGCTCCAATTTGTCTCTTCTTCTTCCATCTTGGATGTTTGACATATAATTTCCTTCCAATGAAGTATACATAGTATCCCTTGTCCTGTAATTGGGACACTAAAATCATATTCATTCCTAACCCAGGCACATCCAAAACATTAGTGACTTGGATGCTGGTTCTTGCTTCCGTTTGAAATGCTATGGTGCCTCTCTTGACTGGAGTACACTTCATTCTGTTTCCTATGGTAATTTGGATATCCATTTGTTCTTATTGATAACTCGAGAAACATTCTCGTACTCAAGTCATATGAGCTGAAGCCCCGCTATCAATGTACCAAATATGTACAGATGCTGAACTTGAGAAACATGCGAATTCCTCTTCTAATCTACAAGATAATATGGAGACATCTTGATTTTCCATCCTTCTTAGTGTTATTTTCCTATCGATCTCTGACCTTTTTTTTGCTACAACATCCATTGTAGAAAAGACTACATGTTTACTTGAATACTAATCTCTGCTGAAGCTTTTGCATTGCTCCCTCTATCACTTGCAATTTCAACTTGGAAATATTCCTCTTTGTGAACTCACTTAGAGAGAGATTTTCTAATGAAAAATTTTCCCCTCCAGGGCTAATCTGCGCAATTCCTTTGGGGTTTCGATTTTTTGCCTATGCAGTAATTTTGAATTCCCTTCTTCTCTCCAATGCTTGGCTCTTTCGGCCTGCACTTATCTCAGCTTTGATACCATGTGAAAATTTCAAAATAGAAATCCAACTGTAGTGACTGATGTTATTTCTTCTACTTATTAATTCATAAGAAGTCATTCAAAGTGTTTCTACGACAAATATTGAAATAAATTCTACTACAACCTTCACAATTAAAATAATGCATAAAGTAAATGTAAAGAAAAATACTAGCACATGGATAATCACAATGACACAGTTATTTTTGGACAATCGTCCCCAAAAAAACCTAGTGTGGAAAAATCAGTGTAGTAAATGAGGGTTTCTTTATTAATCTTCAACAAAAATCTCATGTATAAGATGTAACTAGAAGAATAGAAAAGATATCTCTGTGATAATTTATAGACAACTTTCTCACACTCCTTGGCGAGATTATGATCTAAGAGAGGACCTACTGCCCCCTTTATCACTCACTGCATCAACTTCTGCGTAGGGATTGTGCAGTCCTAGCATCTAAGCTTCTACAATGTCCCTCTTCGTCACAGCTTCTATGTTGTCTCTTCTTTGCTCTGCTTCTTCTCCAGCCTCTCAACTGCTGCTGGTACCCTCTCTCCTCCTCATCTACAACTCTCCCTCTAAATCGATTTCCTCTTGCCGAACTTCGAATAGCGAGGAAATCGATTTTACTTGGGTAACTGAGTATCTATCTGGTGTATTTTCCAAATTCCCATCAAAGTCCTTCTTATAATCCACTAGTTGAGTATTCAACGACCCATATTAGATTCTAGTCAATGGCTCAGATCATATTGACTTGATCCTCGTCTTCTTATAGAAGTTTTACCCACAATTACATTAATACCCTTTAATCATTTTTAATTTCCTAAGTTTAGACTTAGGCACTCATGAAAAATAATTAATTATTTTAATAAAACTGTCTCCAGGTGGAATTTCCCAAAACGATTTCTGGGTATTGTGGAATAAATGTGTCGCCTCCCTTCAAAATTGAGACTTAGAGCACATATGATGCTACCAGAAATCAACATGCTAGACATAGGGGAGGCTTTCATCCCATGTGCGTGGATGATTTGAGTTGTAGATGCACAAAATGTGTATGATCATCCTATTGACAACCTCTGTTTGGCCATCATTTTGGGAGTGGAACGTCGTGGACTTAGTAAGTTTGGTATCCAACATTGACCATAGCCTTGACCAAAATTCACTTAGGAATCTGTTGTCCCAATTAGAGATAATGGACAGGGGGATCCCAAAATGTACCCACACTCACTCAAATAAGAGCTTAGTAGTCACCTCTGCTGTGATACTCTTCTTGCAAGCCACCATGTGTCCATCTTAGAGAATCTATCCATGACCATGAAAATGTAGTTGTTGTCATGCTTAATAGAAGGAAGGCATGACGTGTTCTATGGAGATGGATTCCCAATGTCGACTAGGAGTAGGTAGAGGAGTATATAGCCCTTGCTTCTTGATGGTTGGTTTGGTAGTGGTGTATGCAGTGCATGATCACATCCTGACAATTTTTTTGCCAATAAAAATACTTCTACAGTACCACCACTATTTTCTCTACTACGAAATGTCTAGCGAACCAACTATAGTGAGCCTCCCAAATCATTTTGGCACGCTCACTTGAAGGAACATAAATGCATCCCAGGTGGCATAATAGTGCATTGTAGAGGTGAAAATTTGGAACTTACTTCTCTTCCAAGAGTGTATGATATGTGTTGTCAAATTCTGGATCACTCTTGTAAAGATGTGGCCACCACAAAGTTTTGTGCCTACAGGAGTCAAGCACAGTGATTGGCGCCATGAATGGTGGTCGACTTAGGTAGTTTGCAAAATTATTGGTGCTTCCCTTCTTGTACTTAATTTTTAAATAGAATTGTTGTAGGTATGTGGACCATTTCTAATGGCGATCATTCTACAACTTCCCTTGTGTCTGTATGAACTGCAGAGGTCAGTGGTCTGTGTGGATGACCATTTCCTTCCCCAGAATGTAATGCTTCCATTGACTGGAGACCTGCATAATCGAATACATTTCTTTATCATAAGTGGGATACTTTTGGACTGTGTCTGAAAGTGTCTCACTATGGTAAGCCATTGGATGCCCTTGCTGAGTGGGAACCACACCAATAACATAGTCAAAGGAATCTGTCTCAATCTCAAATGGTTGTTGCAGGTCCAGTAATGTGAGCATTGGTGCAGAGTAGAGGTGATGCTTCAACTTAGGAAATGCCTTATGTTGGGTTTCAGACCAATTTTTTTTTTCTTTCACTCTACCCTTGGTGATTTGACATAAAGGCCAAGTGATATGAGAGAAACCAAAAATGAACCTGTCGTAGAAATTGTTGAGACCCAGAAAGCTGCAGATATCTGTTAGAGTGTTTGGGGATGGACAATCCCAAATGAATTGTATCTTGGATGGGTCCACATGCATACCCTTCTAATCAATGATGTACCCAAGAAATTGACCCTGGGTCATACCAAAAGTGCATTTCTCGAAATTGGCACACAACTTGTGTTGTCGCAGGGTTTGAAGGACCTGTTGAATATGGTGGAGGTACTCTTCCCAACTCTGGCTGAAGATCAAGGTGTCATCTAAATACAACACCATGAATGCATTGGTGAAGGGTCGCAAGATGTCATCCATCAATATTATGAAGGTTTCGGGGGCATTCATTAACCTGAAAGGTATGACCAACCATTTGAAAAGGCCCTCCTTGGATTTTAAGGCAATCTTCCACACATCAGAGGGTTCGATATGCACCTGGTGATAACCAGATTTCAAGTCAATCTTGCTAAAATATTCCCCCCCATTGAGATGGTCCAGAAGGTCATCAATCCGTTGGATTAGGTACTTATTTTGGACAATGATCTTGTTTAGAGCCCGATAGTCAATACAAAGTCTCCAGGTCTCATCCTTCTTTTGTACCAATACAATCGAGCTCCCAAAGGGTGATGAGCTTGACATGATGTTCCATTTCTACAACAACTCTTGAATATGCCTCTTGATCTCAACGTTCTCTAGAATAGAGTGTTGATATATCGGTCCATTGGGTAGTGGTGCACATGGGGTTAGATCGATGGAGTGCTTGACCTAACAGTGCAGAGGTACCCCTGTAGGTGAGGCGAAAATGTCCCTGTACTCCTTCACGACCTTGTCCATCTGCTGTCGCTGTGTAGAGGGGCCCTGTCTGGAAGTTGTGGCCACAACCTTCTTTTTTCCTTGAGGGCGAATCATAAGGAAAACAAATTTTATGGTATGGGAAATGATCTTACTGCATTTCTTTGCAGTGATAAAAGAGATGGCAGTAGGCAGGGCTACCTTCGGTATCCTGTACAACTTATTTCCCAAAGTAATAATGACAGAGCATGGTCTAGAATCATATACAACATTTCACTTCCACAATTATGGTTGTCCTAATAATACATCAGAAAATTCAAGAGGAGCAACATCACACAATACTTGATCTGTGAAAGGCTTGATGTTGTAGGGAAGGTGACACTACTAGCTGGCGCGGAGATCTCGTCCTTAGTGAAGCCACCAGATGGTGTATAGATGTGGATATGTTGTCATCGGTAGGCCCAACCACTTTGAGGTTATTTTGGCTCCCACTTTCGACAATGAAGTACAACAGAGAACCCTTCACCAACATTTGTGAGTGGAAGAGGCATTCCCTGTCCTCTGGATCTTTAGGCTCATTCTTCTAGATCTTGGTTGTGGCCATGGTGGCACTAGGCACCATGTCAATGATCTGCTTCCCTTTTTAATTCCCCTTATCGCGTTTTGACTCAGATTGAGAACATGCATATGATTCAGAATCCTTCAGCTCAGCCACCAGTGACTTCTTGGCCCAACACTCACTTATGTTAAGATTGGAGATCTTATGGAACTCACACCATTTTCCCTTGTCCTTCTTTGTCTTTATGGTGTTTTTCTTTGCTTGGGGCTTCAGCGGGTTGTCCTAGGCCACCTCACCTTGGCTTTGGCCCTTTCTATGTGGTTTGGGGGCACCTTTTCCTTGCTTCGAATTCACAGATGCAAAGTCTCACTTCTTTTGTTTAAACTATTGCTCAATATTGACAATGTACTGATATGCCATGTTGAGCAAGGAGATGTCTAGGAACTTCATCTCGTCCTGGATGTACTTGTGTAGACAGTCATGGTATTTGAGTACCAAACGTCGCTCAGAATCCTTTTCATGCAGAGGGTATGGAAAACATTTGTAAACTCCAACACATTTTGGTCCTTTACCTACCGTACCGCGGTGCACTTTATGTATTTATATTTATAGCTCTTGATAGGGTAATATTGTTCCTTGATGGCATCTCAAAAAGAATCCCAAGTGGGTGTGGCTGAAAATAGTGAGGATTCCCTCTCATCCTTTTTTTCACAGTAGGTTTCCCACCAGTACTTGATGTGTGGGGTGGATTTGAGAAGTGAAAAAGTAATATTTTCTTGATTGGAAGAGTCAAGAACTGAAAATATCCTTCCAACACATAGATGCATCTGCATTTATCCGGCCCTCAAATATGGGAATATCGAAGTTAACTTGTAACTTAAAAGGAGTGGTGCCTCCTGAGTGGTTGTTGGATGAAGATGTGTCGCCTGTGGGTAGGCATCGAAGGATTTGGGCAAAGTTACCCATCATCGTGTTCCTCTGTTGCTCGAGGGCTTCCTCGAGTAATATTTTGAAAGGATCTCCTTTCCTCTTGTCTTTCTTTTCTTTGATCATGGACGGTCATTAGTGTTTGTGAGGATGGTCTTGCAAATTTTCAGCCAGTTCGAGACCTAACTCCTTATACCTCGACCTCGTTGGGGACATGCAAAGAAAAATAGGGAAAGAGTAGATCGCTCTGATACCACTGAGCAAAACTTAAACAAGAACGCAAAAAATTACAGATATAACCATATATATAGAGATGCAATAGAAATAACACTTCATTTCATTAATATCAAAATACTAAAATATGCTTACAAACAAAATGGAAATAAACTAGCTTGGGCGATGGTAGCTTATCTCTGATTGGTGGACGTCTGAGGTAGTCTGCAGCATTATTGGTGTTGCCCCTCTTATACTTAATGTTCAAATGGAACTATTGTAGGTATGTGGACTATTTCTCATGCCGATCGTTATGCAACTTCCCTTGTTTTTGTATGAACAATAGGGTTCGGTGGTCTGTGTGAATGACTGTTCCTTCCCTAGAATGTAATGCTTCCATTGACGGAAGGAATACATAATGGAATACATTTCTTTGTCGTAAGTGGGATACTTTCAGACTGTGTTTGAAAGTGTCTCAATGTGGTAAGGCACTGGATGCCCCTGCTGAGTAAGAAATACACCAATAACATAGTTAGAGGCATTTGTCTCAATCTCAAATGGTTGCTACAGGTTTGGTAATGTGACCTGACTTAAAGGCCAAGTGATATGAGAGAACCCCAACACGAACCTACCATAGAAATTGGCAAGACCCAAAAATTTGTGGAGCTCTGTAAGAGTGTTTGGAGCTGGCCAATCCCGAATGACTTGTATCTTGGCTAGGTCCACATGCACACCCTGCTCATCAATGGTGTACCCCAAATATTGAACCTAGGTCATGCCAAAATTTCATTTCTCCAAATTGGCACACAATTGTGTTGTTGTAGGGTTTGAAGGACCTATCAAATATGGTGGAGGTGCTTTTCCCAACTCTAGATGAAGATCAAGATGTCATCTAAAGACACCACCATGAATGCATTGGCGAAGGGTCACAAGATGTCGTACATCAATCTCATGAAGGTTGCGGGGGAATTCGTCAACCCAAAAGGCATGACCAACCATTTGAAAAGGCCTTCCTTGGATTTGAAGGTAGTATTCCACACATCAGAGGGTTCGATAGGCACCTAGTGATAATAGAAATTCAAGTCAATCTTGCTAAAATATTTGGCCCCCTTGAGCTGGTATAGAAGGTCATGAATTCGTGGGATTGGGTACCTATTCCAGACAATGATCTTGTTTAATGCCCAATAGTCAATAATAAGTCTCTAGGTCCTATGTACCAATACGATCGGGGTCCCACAGGGTGCTGAGCTTAGTCTGATGTGCACTTTCTACAACAACTCCTGAATCTTCCTCTTGATCTCATCGTTCTCCAAAATAAAGCATCAATAGATCGATCCATTGTGTAGCGGTGCACCTAGGGTTAGATCGATGTAGTGCTTGATCTGACAGTGCATAGGTACCCTTGTAGGTGAGACAAAGATATCCATGTACTCCTCCACGACCTTGTCCATCTGCTGCTGCTGTGTGAAGGATCCCTATCTAGAAGCCGTGGTCATAACCTTCTTTTTTCCCTAAGGGTGAGTCGTAAGGAAAGCAAATTTCGTGGTGAGGGAAATGATCTTATGGCATTTCTTTGCAGTGATCAAAGAGATGGTGATAGGTAGGGCTACCTTTAGTATCCTGTATAACTTATTTCCCAAATTAATAATCACAGAGTGAGGTCTAGACTCATATACAACATGTCCCTTCCAACAGTATGGTTGTCCTAATAATACATCACAAACTTCAAGAGGAGCAACATCACACAGTCCCTCATCCGTGAAGGGATTGATGCTGTAGGGAAGGCAACACTACTGGATGATGCAGAGATATCATCCTTAGTGAAGCCACCAGATGGTGTACAACTACAGATGTGTTGTCGTTGGTAGGCCCAACTGCTTCATGACCTTCATTGAAATGAGGTTCTTTTGGCTCCCGCTATTGACAATGAACTACATTGGAGAGCCCTTCACCCAAATTTGTGAGTGGAAGATGCGTTCCCTCTCCTTTGGAACTTCAAGCTCATTCTTATGGATCTTGGGGGTGGCCAAAGTGGCACTAGGCTTTGTGTCAATGATTTTCTTCCCTTTGTCATTCCCCTTGTTAGGTTCTGACTCAGAGTTTGAACATGCGTTTGATTCGGAAGCCTTTAGCTTAGCCACCAATGATTGCTTGACTGAACACTCACTTGTGTTTTGAGTGGAGCTCTTATGGGACTCACACCATTTTCCCATGTTCTTCTTTGTCTTCGTGGTGTTTTTCTTTGCATGTGGCTTTGGCAGGTTATGCTGGGTCACCCCACCTTCGCTTTGGCCTTTTCTCTGTGGTTTGGGGGTGCCTTTTCCTTGCTTCGGATTCACAGATCCAAAGTATTGGTTCTTCTGTTTAAAATTCTGCTCAATATTGAAAATGTACCAGTATGCCGTGCCAAGCGAGGAGATGTCTAGGAACTCCATATAATCCTTGATGTACTTGTGTAGACAACCACATTACTTGAGTACCAAATGCTGCTCAGAATCCTTGATACCCAACTTTGTGCGGAGGGTATGGAAAACATTTGTGAACTTTGACACATCTTGGTACCTTCCTTGCAGTAGCGTGGTCCACGTTATGTATTCATCTTCATATATCCCAAAAGGGAAATATTTCTCCTTTATGAAATCTCGTAAAGAATCCCAAGTGGATGCGGATGAAAATAGTGAGGATTCCCTCTCGTCCTTTTGTTCACTGTAGGTTTCCCACTAGTCCTTGATGTGTGGGGCGGATTTGAGAAGTGCAAAAGTAATATTTTATCGATTGGAAAAGTCATGAACTGAAAAGCATCCTTCCAATAGATTCAACCATTTATCTACGATGTCTACATATATTTGGCCCTCAATATCAAAGTTAACTTGTACAGTTGAAGGAGTGGTGCCTCCAGAGTGGCTACTAGATGAAGATGCGTCGTCTGTGGGTAGGCGTCGAAGGATCTGGCCAAAGTTATCCATGATACCATTGATCCGAACTTAAACAAGAACACAAAAAGTTATAGATATAACCATAAATATAGAGATGCAACAAAAATAACACTTCATTTCATTAATATCAAAATACTGAAATATGCTTACAAATAGAATGGAAATAAACTAGCTTGGGCGATGATATCTTATCTCTGAGAAGATATGTTGCGGCTACATGCCTATGAACTATGTTACAATTAGGCTGAAGGGCCTATTTATTATTTAGAAACAAGGAAAAACCCTAAACAACAAAATCCTAACCCCAAGAGATGGAACACCGAGACTCTGTGGGCCCCATTAGGGTTAGTTGGGTAGCCAACTTCTTGAGGTCATAACTTGGTCATATTATTTTGTTTGGTGCATATGATACCTTGTTGGAAGGGTCTCTCTGAGTACTACAGGATTTGCGGAAGGTCCCTGCCTATCGCTATGGGCCTGCGGCGGACCTAAAAAACACCGTTTAAGGGGTCAAAACTGCTCCAGAAATTCACAACCCAAAAATTTAGTAAAAATAGTAAGTGATGAAATAAACAAGGAAACAAATGAAATCAAATGGAGGTTTATGTGGAATAGGTGGGTGGCCACCAATATCCACCTGGATCAGAAATTAGAAAACATAATAGAGAGGTTAATGTTTTGTAGCAACCGTACACGCCACAGGCCTTAGGTAACTCCATAGAGAGTGCCTCTTCATTTGTACTTGCACATTTTCCATAGTAGAGAAAATATAGCATAGAAACCTCACCTTCTAGCTAGATTTTCTCCTGTAAGGGTTTCCTGGGGAAAATCTTTATGTCTGTTGTGGATGGTGTATGCATTTTGTTTTTCTCCATTTCTTACATTTCAACTAATTTAATTAAGTAATACAATCAACTAACTAAAGGATATGGAATCTAAAGAAAAATTAATAGTAAATATTTCGGTAATATTATCATATCTATTGTGATGAACTATTTGTGTGGAATATACATGACAATTTATAGATCAATAGACCATTGCAAACACAAATTGCCAACAAAAATAATATAGAGAAACATGAGATTTGTCCTCTTCTTGTTCTTATGTCCTGGAAGATTGATATACACAAATAAGGACCTTAACTAGTCTACAATTCTCGATATTAAACCTATGCAATACTATCTCAACAGATTTCCTTTGATTCAACTAGAGATTCCTATGTTCCATCTTTCTTAATTTCTATGCTTAACATAAAAATCGTAGCACCAATGTCTTTCATATTAGATTCAAAAGACAAATGAGTTTTAACGTCCTTGATAATTTACTTATTGTTCCCAATCAATTACATATCATCAACATATAAGACCACACAAATAAATTGATCACTAAATAACTTGGAATACACGTGATTAACCTTGCTTCTTGAAAAACTAAGTCCTATATATACGTAGCAAACTTTTGATACCACATGCTTGGATTATTTTCACCCATATAGGGACATTTCATATTGCAAGCCAAATTTTTATTTCCCAATACAAACCTCTCTAGTTGTTTCATGCAGATTTCTTCTTCAAGATCCCATGCAAAAATGTTGTCTTCATGTCCATATGCTCTACTTTCAGATCAAAATTAAGAACAACCGAAAACATATAAATAATAGAAGTTAATTTAGCAACAGAATAATATAATAATAATATATAATAATAATAATTATAATAATAAAAAATACCAAAATCTATTCCCTCTACTTGGAAGATCTTTTGTTACTAAGAAAGCTTTGTACTTCTCCCCTTTACCTTTTGCTTTCAACATCTTCTTAAATATCCATTTGATACCAATAAATTTTGTTTGAGGTGGCATCTCAACTAGATCTCAAGCCTCATTTTTATCCAAGGTAGCCATTTCTTCAAACATGGCCCTTCTTTAGAGTTTACCATCCTTTGAATCCACTACCTCCCTAATAGTCCTATGATCATCATCAACAATAGCTAAAGAATTTTTTTAACAAAAATTAGATGGAGTATACCTTTTTGATTTCCCTCTTTCCCAAATAGATCTCCTCAAAATGGAATATGAGATTCCTCTTCTTATTATTCATGCTCTTATATTGAGTTAGATTCTTCATCCTTCAACTCAAACTATATTATCTCTCATTCTTTTTCCTTTATTAGTAATTCCTATTTGGGAACATCTTCAACCTCTCTAAAAACAACATCCCAATGATAAATAGTCTTCTTAATTACTAGATTCCAAAGTTTGTAACATTTTATACTAACTTTATCACCAGTAAAATACCTTTTTCAACTTTATTACCTAGATTAGTCATATTTTACTTTGGAAAAAGTACTTAAGAATCACAACCAAAAACTCTAAGATTTTAAGAGACGGTTTCTTACCAATTCGTACCTCATGTAGAGTTTTTCCAACTAACATTGATGAGGGTGATTGATTTTCAAGTAACAAGCAATATCCACTGCTTCTACCCATAATTCCTATCGTAACCTAACATCATTGAGAATGCTTCTTTCCTTTCCTATCAACATGCTATTCATTCTTTCCACAATTCCATTATGTTGAAGTGTGTATGGAGTAGCCTTTTGCCTTGCAATTCCACACTTTTACATAAATCCTCAAATTCATTGATGCATAATTTTCAACCATTGTCTATCCTCAATATCTTTATTTTCTTCTCTATTTGATTCTCTACAATAGCCTTAAAGTCTCTAAATTTATCAAAGACCGGGGATTTATTTTGGAGAAAATAGATCAATGTGATCCTCGATAAGTCATGATGAATGAAACATAACACACAAATTTACTTTTCGATTGAACATGCATGAGTCCAAAAAAAGCACTGTGCATCAATTCTAAGATTCCCTTTACTCTTTTAGCCTAGATGAGAGTACCTCATATAGAGTTTTGTCATTCAACATCAACGAGGGTTATTAATTTCCAAGAAACATGCAATATCCACTTCCTCTACACATAAATCCTATCCTATCCTAGCATCATTGAGCATGCCCCTTGCCTTTTTCTATCAACATCCTATTCATTTTTTCCACAACTCCATTATGTTGAGGTGTGTATGGAGTGGCCTTTTGCCTTGCTATTCCACACTTTCTACATAAATCCTAAAATTAATTTATGCATAATTGTCCACCATTATCTATCCTCAACACATTTATTTTCTTCTTTATCCGATTCTTTACAAAAATATTAAACCCTCTAAATTTATCAAATACCTTGGATTTGTTTTGGAGAAAATAAATCCACATGATCCTCTAGAAGTCATATATGAATAAAACATAATACACAAATTTACCTAATGAGGGAGCATGCATGAGTCCAAACACATGATTGTGTAGCAACTGTAAGATTCTCTTTACTCTTGTAGCACCAAATGAGAATCTTGATTATATTTTCCATATATGCAATTCTCATATAAATTTAAATATGTAGTGCAATTAGCCATTGTTTCAACCATACCTCTACCATGTAATGGTCGAAGGCCCTTTCCTTCAATATGTCTCAATATTTTATGCCATATTAAGAGTTTTGTCCTATTCACTTCCACCCCTGGGAACAACAAAACTATTGCACCCATAAGTGATAGTGCTTCCAAAAAACTTGTAGAAAGTTCCATTCTAGACTCCCCTTGTCAACAAGATTCCTCCTCAAACCATTTTGCAACTTTCCTTTTCAAGCATAGTTTGTACACTTGTATCACTCATTTTACTTATAGATATCAAGTTTCTATCTAGCTACAGAATGTGCAAAACCCCAGGAATTTCTCTAATCCTTCCATCCATAGCAATGGATTAAGTCTTCTACATCCCATGATCTAGGCTATCAAGTCATCTCTAATGAAAAAGTCACCTCCATTATACTTTTCTTATCATAAAATTTCTTCCAGTGAGGATTCATGTGAAAATAAGCACT
Source organism: Pinus taeda (assembly GCA_000404065.3). Lineage (NCBI taxonomy): Eukaryota > Viridiplantae > Streptophyta > Pinopsida > Pinales > Pinaceae > Pinus > Pinus taeda. The sequence continues at coordinate 124,355 of APFE031368085.1, forward strand.
CTAGTCAATTAATTAAACATCATGATCTTAAAGTTTTCTTGAAGAATCCAAATAAAATTCCCCTCCTTCATTTGAGGAAGTCTTCCCTTTTATAGAAGGAAAATGATCAAATCCTTTAACTTTGTCAATATTTTTAGGTATGCAATCCTTCTTAGAATGCCTATCTTTACCACATTCATAACATTTCCTTACAAAGTATTCTATATATTTAGATCTACCTTTAGATTAAGATCCCCCCCTTAATATTTATTTTTATTTCTATCTTGGGGGTTACCTCTTACAAATAAGGTATTTTTGCTCTAACAATCCATGGTTTTCCACTTCATTTTCTTTTGATAACAAGGATGTAAACACATCATCAAACTTCATTGTGGTTGCGTTGCTCTTAATAGCCATAGTAAGACAATCCCATAAATATAGTCAAAAACATAATAAGCTAATGCACTTATCTTCATTGTAACTTTTAATACCAATAGACAATAATTGACTCACCACAATATTAAAGGCATTTGCACATTTATTCATAGAGTCTCCGCCAATCATCCTTAGGAGGTAGAAATTCTTTGTAAGGAAAATTTTATTTTCCAAGGACCTATATTGAGAAAAGTCCTCAACGTATCCCATAATTTATTGTTTATAACTTATCTTGAGACAGTAGGCCACACTAAATCTAAAAGGCAAAAGTAGATTGTACTCTTTTCTTTCTATCTAGCTTCATCCAACTTTTTATCAACATATCCTTAGATGCGGTACCAAGATCCACAGTGACTCACTGATCTTTTTCTACAAGACGATCCTCCATCTTAAGCTTCCATAGCTTGAAGATTTTCCCACTAAAACTAGGTTGATCACAAACCTAAGATATACTTGCTCTATAAAAATGAGTTAAAACCTTGGTAACAAAGGCATTCCCTTTAAGCCAATAAAATTTTTATTATGCCAAATGTAAGTTTAAACTAGTGAAGTAAAACTATGCATATAGATTTTTAACAAAATTAGAAAGAATAATCAATGGCATACACACAATATGCAAAGATCTATCCCATAAACCCTTAACTAGGAAACCAACCAACCTTAGGGCCACAACCCTTTCTTATTTTATTGTTAACTTCACCACTCATAACACAATATATAGGCATTCAATGGCATCCCAAAACCTAATATATTTGTTCAAATTATATTGCAACCCTAATTATTTAAAGCGGAATTGGATTATAATGGGTTGAAAACCATCAGCTGAAAAATACAAAAAAATAGCATAGGTTTTTTTTCAAATCCACTCCCAAAATATTGGACAGGGGGGAATTGAACTGAATCCCCTAACACATATTAATAACACATAAGGATAGCCATACAAAGAATATAACACGTGTAAACCTATAATCATGCAACATATTTATGACAACGTCCTTATGTGGTTACATGGTAGAGCTTCATCAATGGTATGGTCTGTGGCTATATTAGAATAAAGGATGTGCAAAATTGTGTAGCCTACTATTCTATTAAATTAGATGGTGAGTATTATTGATCCATATATATGACTCACCTCTTATTAAATCTTACAAATTGTTGCAAAGACCGATAATCCTATGTTTTCTTAAACTAAAGTAGTTGTGGTCCCATTAGTCAAAGTGTTATGAATGGTTGACATGATTTTTATGGCTTATATAAGTATATGGCTTGAGAAATAATGAAAATATCTAGCATAAAAATTTATGACAAGGTTTCAAGCACTCATTATTGAAGGATTTGAAATGACATGCATATTATTTTAGGCTTATCTTATGATTGTATTACGTGAACTCAAATATGTCAACACTTATGAAATTGGGCATATAATAGTGAATTGGGCATATAAATAAAATATTGGAATATAAATGGAAAGGGTGCACAATAAAAAGTTTATGTATATGTGATAATAGTGTGGTATATGTCATATATTTGCACAATGTTTTGGTCACATTGCATTGTGGTATAGTTAAATGCTGTGTTTGGCATATGGAATTTAACTAATGTATTGTATACGGTTGATGATATGCAAGTTGTATGGTATATTTTATTGTTAAGTTTCAAACATGATCTGAAATCATGGTATCAAATTGTTGGAAAGGAGGACATATTATAACATTGGTGGGTTGATAGAGTTTGCATGGGAGGAATGCAAGGAACAAAAGTTGGTGGCACATATAATGACACTGATCTCAATCCCATCCATCACTTGTAGGTTTTAACCCCGTACAAAAATTACCTGCATACGAATTCTAAATCACATGAAAAATAAAAATGCGAGAGCATAACACATAAAACACATATACACAGAGATTTCTCCTGGATCCCAAAACCGGGACTACTAGCTTGATTTTTCATTATTTTCCTTTCAATGTTACAATACATATTTATACATGCCGAAGCATCCAACACCATGGACCGAAAACCATCACGTCCAATACCATGGACCGAAAACCATCGCGTCCAAAAAACATGTTCGAAAATCATGCACAAAACCATAGGTGGGTCCGCCTAACCTAACATAGGGTCCAGAACCAAAATTTTCTGGGGCGCTACCCCGGACCCCATAAAGTGGGGTTACGGGTACCCCTCAAACCCCCTGTTAACTATGTGGAAAGAATATAACACAACCCAACATTCATGAACGTAAGCATGTAGGGATTAGAATTCAACTATCTCACCGTTGATAAGCAAGCATATGTAGTTTACAAGGTGGTGAAACACTTCAAGCCCTACTTGTTGAAGAACCGCTACACAGTCTTCCTCCCTCACCCAATAGTTTGCCCACTGTTTTTACAACAAGAAATGGGTGAACGACGTGCAAAGTCGATGACAGGCTTGCAAGAGTATGATCTTGAAATTAATCCAGTTCACATGATCAAAGGACATGGGCTCTACAGAATTGCAGTTGAAATGGTACACGCATCGGAGAGTGAAGAAGAGCTCAATAGCTGGGACCAGGAAATTGAGATGTACGATATATGGTGAGCAACACCCACTGAAGATGAAACCTCTTGGTACACACATGTGTGCTAGTACCTTGAGCATGACACCATACCCTCTTAATTTTCCATCAGACAAACGAGGGTATTGTTCCTCAAAGCCTTAGCATATCAGTGGGTGCATGAAGTGCTTTACAAAAAGCATAGTAAAAAAGTTTTTCTCAAGTGCTTAGAGGCACATGAATTAGAGAAGTTACTTCAAGATCTGCATGATGGACCCACCAGGGGTCACTTTACGGGAAACACGACTGCACGCAAAGTTATGCAATATGGTTTCTATTGTCCCACATTATTCAAGGATGCACATTCTTATGCCTGCAAGTGCTTGGTCTGTCAGCGATGCACCAACAGAACACGAAGATCAACAACCCCGCTGCACCCTATTGCAGTGACTAAACCATTCCATAAGTGGGGCCTGGACATCATTGGGGAAATCTTCCCACATTCTTCGAAGCAACACTGCTACATTCTAACAGCAATTGATTACTTCACGCGATGGACAAAATAAGTTTTGCTCAAACAAGTGAACGACCAGGAGGTCATTAGCTTCCTCCAATAGAATATCATCTCACGCTTCGGTGTTCCGATATCACTTTATTTTTATAATGCAACATACTTTTCATCTTTGAAACTCAATGATTTTGCATTACAGAATGGTATTGTGCTAAAAAATTCATTTAACTATTACCCACAAGGAAATGATCTCACAGAATCCACGAATAAAAACCTCATATGCATAATCAAGAAGATTGTTTTCTCTAAGCAGCGTAACTATCATACTACCCTGACGAATGCATTATGGGCTAACCGTGTAACACCCAAGCCCTCTCTGAATACCTCACCGTACTTCCTAGTTTATGGTAAAGAAGCCATCCTTCCACCAAATATCTACTTTTCTGCACTTCATCTTTCCTAAGAATCCTAAGGCAAGCCTTGCCAGCTAGTTCAGTGTAGGATGGATGCTCTCCATAAGCTTCAAGAAGAAAGGATGAAAGAAAAAGAAAAATTCACACTCCACCAGAACCATATCAAGGTATGGTTCGACAAGAAGTCTGCAGGGAAATATAACTTTGGTGTTGGTGACTTATTTCTAAAATGGGATAAGTCCCATGAGTACAAAGGAAAACATACGAAGTTCCAGTCCCCATAGATTGGTCCATACATAGTCTAGGAGAAGCTTGGCCCACACACGTACTATTTGCAATCACTTGAATGGAGGTTTGACAACCTTCCTGTCAACGACCAAGATCTCAAGCATTACTTCCAATAGGCCAGGCTGCGTCCCATGCCATGTACATAGTCTACTTGCTGCTTTTTGTTTTAATCTTGTTTGCCTTGCTTACTATCTTTGTTTTTTATTTGGCTTGTTTTTCTTACTATTTTTGTTTACGTTTGTTTTGTTTTCTTGATACCTTACTATTTTTGTTTCTGGAAACAAGTGCTGCCAATTACTACGTTCAAGATTTTGAATAGAGTATGTGGCTGAGATTTGAAGAGACTTGTGACCCTACAACACTTGGCCAGTCTTGTGTCCACCTTCTCTGTGATTGGTTATAATCTTCAACCAATGAATTCTTGATGGAAAATATGAACTGTCTGCAAGGGAAGTTTTGGTCCAACCATGAACCTATGTCCAAACTAGGAAGCCCCATGCCTATACTCAGCCTTCTATTGTATGCGTTCAATCTCATCCAGCTAGTAGAAATGGAGAAGGGGAAATCTAAATGAGCAAACCTATGTTAGAGGTCTTACATGCTTCTTTTAAGGAACACCCTCTTCTACTCTCAATAAGTCGGGATCCCTCTTCCACCCCAAAAATAAATAAGTTCCTATGCATAGTCCTCTTGAAAAATATAAAGGTGAAATAAGAGAAAGGCTTCCCATGCAGAGAGGTGAAGCATGCAACTCCGCAGGGATACTAACCAGGCTCGCTGTCAGTGGAGCAATGCGTGTGTTCTTGTGTGACTCTATCGTGGTACTGTCCAGGCCTGCTGGTAGCGCAACAATTACAAGGATGAAAACACTCTGAAAATCTTCAACTCGTGAGCTAAACTACCCTTCCCAAACTCAAAACAATGTGATCAAGTTGAAATTTTGATTGTATTTGATTGAGTTGGAAAAAGGTGAACCATGTATGACCATGGGGTAAGTGGGGAATTCGAAGTAACCTGCACATCAATTCAATACTCCCTGAGAGACCAAGGCTTTATGCTATCAATGAACCAAAATAGAGAAGTTGGAGTTCTGCCAGTGTGTCACCAAATGTTGTAGCGGCTGCAATCACCCTCCAAAAATTTGACCTGCACCCAATTTTAGAACCTCCCTTGAGAGTTTCACTTGATGACTACACACACTCGGGTTCACTCCCTGAGCTCATGTGAGTTTTCGCACCCAACTTGCTTGATCATTTCACCCAAGTTTTTGCATGTTGATGTCAAAGTCATGCTTGTGACCAAATTCTGGTTATACTCAAAGTGTTCACTTCATGTGTACTTATTATGTGTGCTATGAAAGACATCTATCTCACTCACACATAGAGTCACATACACTATCACACAAGCATTGTTACGATCGGCCAATGATCAATCACAAATGTCACACTTTTCACTCACATTGTCGGCCAATCATGTTGAGCATGTGTTTCTGGATGGTTTGAGTCATCTCGTCATCAAGTCATGTAAGTGTGTGTTTGCAGGATCACATATGCATCTTTCACTCGTTCACACACTTAGTCATTTACTTCAAAGTTCTAACAACCAGACTCTGCTATGACAGCCAGACTATCTCCCCATCATCGACTCGATCGAATGTCACCCAGAATAGTGTGAAAGCACCAAGAAATTCATTTCAAGCTGCATTTCCCACAAGAAAATCAATCAGCCTTCATGCTGGTCCACCAGAGAGTTTCACCCTACAGCCACCCTAGGACTGACTCGCCTCAAAAATTGCAAAAAGGTTGTAGACTTTGACCACTCCCTCCACTAAGAAAATTGTGCAGACAGGCTGGATAGACACCTAGTGCCCATCCCTATCTCCCTCAGAAAATTGCAAAGTTTTTCCAGCCATCACTCTTGACAGTCGACCAGCTGCTCACCAAGAAATTTGCGTAATTTCCATGAGCAAGTCCTCTGTTGCCCAATAGTCTGCCTAGCTCAGAAACTGTGCAGAGGTGATCAACAAGACAACCTCCCAGCATCATCGTAGTTTTTCCCACCAGCAACTCCCGACAATTGACTGCCAGTTCCCTCTAGGAATTGAACAGTTTTTACTGCTAAGCTCCAACTGCTTACTACCAGTTCCCCTTAGGAATTGTGTAGTTTTTGCTGCCAGTGACCCAGTAGTTGACTGTTAGTTCCTCTAAGGAATTGCAAATTTTTTGTTGCCAGTGTCTCAGGAGCATGCTACCAGTTCCCTCCAAGAATTGCGCAGTTTTGGCTACCAAGCTCCCACTGCCCGGATGTTTCGGAAATTGCACAGAGTTTTCTTGCCTAGCCTTCCTGTAGCCCGGATTGTTACTCCTAAAAACTGCACAATTTTTTCCTCTAGTTGAGCGAGACCCTGCAAATAATCATTGTTGATTCAGATCACCCATCTTCATCACACAGTGACTCTTGTGCAATTTTCATCAGTAGTGCCTAGAGCCTCCATCCTGCCTCGCAATCTTGTTACCTCTCCTGGTCACCTACATACAAAATGATCATGCATCATGGTAAACTAGGAGGTTTGTTTATTTGATGTCGTCTTGTCATGAGCGAATGTAGGTACATGTAAACAAACAAACATGGCATGACAATGAATGGGATGAACGAAGGGAACACATGCAGAAGGAAAGGTTCACCAATGGATGAACATAGGATGCACGCGAAGAGATGTGCTCATGAATGGATGATCATGCAAAGATGTGTTCATGGACAGACGGACAACAAAACATGTAAGATGTGTTGATGGATGGATGGATGGATGAACATACACTTTTCACGAACGGATGAACCTATCAATCCTTCCAACATACAAGCAAGGAGACATGTGTGAAAGGAACATCAATAAAACCAATGACCATCGAAGACTCCATGCACTTCGCCATGCGGAGGTGAAGCTATGACACAACATGAGGACATCCATCACCAAACAACACTACAAATTGACATGCACACCAGCAGCAACATGAATGTACTAGCACTGTCATGTTGAGTCATGTCATGGGTCATGTCATCCACATCTCTATTGTGGGCCATATTGTCAGTCAATGTAATGTAATGTGGAAGTCCAACAAACCCACTTGTTGTATGAAGAGTCATGTAAAGTCGAAAAGTCATGGAAGTGAAATAGTCATGAGGGTAGTCGAATAGCCACAAGGGTCGAATTAACCCTTAGCTATAAATACCCCCTCATTTGTACATGCAAAGGAATTTTCACCTCAGATCCTCCCACATAGCCTTGAGAGTCTGTAATCGTTTCTTTGAGGACTAAGTAGTGGCTCCAACACCCCGCCTGTTAGAGTCGGTTTGGTCAAGTCCTCCGTCAGAGATCAAAAATCTTTATGCATTTCATGATTAGGTGTCCCACTCCATTCTCCCAGTTGCATTCCGCTAGGGGCATGCCATCATCTGACGGAGAAAGTCATTATAGTCATTTGCCCCCCTCATGTCTGGCTCTTGCTCGCTCAGGTCTTTTATCAATCATCATCGAACTCCATGACAGTCAAGGTCTGGTCCTTTAAAGAACGAAGGTCATTTCGAGGTATAGGTCTAGGAATTCATCAATTCGGTACTTGAACATGACCAGCAAAGCCATGAAAGCCAGAGTGAGGCCCTTACACAGTTATGGTTCAGAAAGCTTCATCGTCATGTGGGTAGACTTCGACTCTTCTTCAAAACTCTATTTTGAAGAAAAGTCAAACAGTGTCATTTATGACAAAATTTGCAAAAAAGTCGCCAATCTATTTTTTAGAGGCAGTCATGGTTTCCGTGGCCAAATAACCTGTCGTGAAGTCCCTGCAAAGAGTGCCGAAAATTTCGTCATTTGAGCTAAAATTTCAAAGGGAAAGTGAAAATCAGTGTATTCTAAAGTCAATGGAAAAGTGCCACAACACAACATTAGAAAATGGGTTTTTGAAGAGGCAAAAATCAAACTCATCTCTCCCAAAGATTTATATACAAGTTTTGCACCACAATCAGAGGCATTGTGCAAATCAAAACCAGTGGGAGACATAGCAAAGAGATTGGAGTGCGTTAGTGAGCATTTGGCGTAAGTGGGAGTCGTCTTTCAGGGCGCGACACACACAGTCAGGGGCGGGCGCACACACAAGGCGCGACGCACACATCCCCCAACCCCAGTTGAGAGTTATAAACCGTGCGGCGCATACCCGGCGAGGAGCAAACAAGCAGTGAGGAGCTAGTTGGAGGTAAGGTTAAGGGCGCGGTGCACACAACTAAGGGCGCAGTGCACAGGCAGGGCGAGTCTCATTTCTTTTAGATGCTCTGCAAGAAATGACAAACATGCTTAAGAAGGACAGCCAAGTGAAATGGAAGGAAGAGGCGGTAAAATCTTTCAATTTGGTCAAATTGGCACTTTCCTCAGCACCAGTTCTAGTAAGCCCGGACTATACTCAGGATTTCATATTATTTTCATTTCCTTCGGAACATACTATGGCAGTGGTATTATTGCAGAAGAGAGAGGATCATAAGAGGCCCATTGCGTTTTTCAGCAGAGCTATAAGAGACACAGCTTTAAAGTATAACATCATTGAAAAGTAGGCTCTTGCACTTGTGAAGGCATTGAAAGATTTCCGGGTGTATATTCTACATTCTCACATTCTGGCCTATGTTCCTAATGCAGCTGTAAAGGATGTCTTAGTACAGGCCGATCCGGAAGGAAGAAGAGGCAAGTGGATTGTGGGCTTGTTGGAATATGACATATAAATAAAGCCCACAAAACTGGTGAAAGGACAGGGATTGGCGAAGCTAATGGCTGAAACAAACTTGCATGCTTTGGACATAAATCTGATCGTTGCTTTGTCTAATGAAAATGATGAAGAACCGCCAATTCAGATATCTGAAATGTTTGCTCTTTCTCCATGGTATTCTGATATCATATATGTGCTCAAAAATTTGTCACCTCCGCCCGGCATGACTAGAAACAAAGAGAGAACACTTAAGTTGAAGGCTGCCAAGTTCTGCATTCTTAATTCAGCACTGTATTGGAAAGATCCTGGTGGAGTTTTGTTAAATTGTTTGGTGGAAGAGGAAGCAAAGCAAGTCATGGAGGACTGCCACCAAGGAGACTGTGGAGGTCACCTCTTTCGGAAGTCAATAGCAAACAAAATTCTGAGAGTAGGGTACTATTGCCCGACATTGTTTGCTGATGTATATAAGATGGTTAAGCGCTGTCACAAGTCTAAAATTTTCAAAGGAAAGCGAAAGTTACAGCCTCTACCACTCAAGCCCATAGAGGTGAGCGCCCCTTTTCAGCAATGGGGGTTGGATTTCATTGGCGAAATTCATCCTGCTTCTTCCGGACAACATAAATGGATCCTCACAGCCATAGATTACTTCACAAAATGGATTGAGGTGATCCCCACTAGACAAGCTACAGATGCGGTGATCATTTCATTCCTCGAAAATAACATCTTGTCTCGCTTTGGTTGTCCGAACAAACTAATCACCGATAATGCAGCAGCTTTCAAATCAAAGCGGATGGTAGAATTTTGTCATAAATATCACATTATTTTGGGTCATTCAACTGCCTATCATCCACAAGGCAATGGATTGGCAGAATCCTCAAACAAGTCATTGGTCAACATAATCAAGAAGCTGCTGGAAATGAACAAGAAGAGCTAGCATAAAAGGTTGGTAAATGCTCTTTGGGCAGATCGGGTAAGCTAGAAGAAATCCATAGGTACGTCACCGTTTGAGCTGGTTTATGGAGTTGATACAATATTTCCTTCCTCTCTCACTGCCCCGGTTGTCAAAATTCTTTAGGAGGCTGGCAGTGAAGAATATCCCATGCAAAGGAGGCTGAATCAAATGGTCCACTTGCAGCAGATCAAAGAAGTTCTCAAGAACACGTCCAAATTGCAGGAGAAAATCAAGAAAATTTATGATAGAAAGGAAAAGGTGGATAAATTTCAGGTGGATGATGTAGTGCTGAAGTGGCATGCAAGAAATGAGGAGAAAGGAAAACACGGTAAGTTCGAGAACCTTTGGAAAGGTCCTTTAAAGATCGTAGCATATCGGGGGCAGAATGCTTTTCTTCTTAAGGAAATAAACAGAGAGGATTGTCCAGGAGGGCCGATAAATGGTCAGCTCCTCAAGCGGTACCACTTCTAAGTTATCAAACACTGCTTCCACTGTCATTGTAAATACCATTTTATTTCAGTTTCGTTAGAGTTGTTCAAATTAGTCTTTAAGTCATTTTAATGTCAAGTTTGAGTCAGTTTTTTTTTTGTCGTTTTAGCTTCATAAATGATTCAGAGTCCGGTATTATCTATCAAAATGATGACTCCGTAGCCCAATGGACGAAGGCACTGTCTAGCTCCTCCAGAGATCTGCTGTTCTTGGCACCTCCAAGGAGCTACCATCCCCCATTGGAGCCAATGTTAGAGTCGGTCTGGTCAAGTCCTCCGTCAGAGATCAAAACTCTTTACGTATTTCATGATTAGGTGTCCCGCTCCATTCTCCCAGTTGCATTCCACTAGGGGCATGCCATCATCTGATGGAGAAAGTCATTATAGTCATTTCCCCCCCTCATGTCTGGCTCCTGCTGGCTCAGGTATTTTATCAATCATCATCGAACTCCATGATAGTCAAGGTCTGGTCCATTAAAGGACGAAGGTCATTTCAAGGTATAGGTCTAGGAATTCATCAATTCGGTACTTCAACATGTCTAGCAGAGCCATGCAGGCCAGAGTGAGGCCCTTACACAGTTATGGTTCAGAAAGCTTCATCGTCATGTGGATAGACTTCGACTCTTCTTCAAAACTCTGTTTTGAAGAAAAGTCAACAGTGTCATTTATGACAAAATTTGAAAAAAAGTCGCCAATCTATTTTTCAGAGGAAGTCATGGTTTCCGTGGCAAAATAAATTGTCGTGCAATCCCTGCAAAGAGTGCCAAAAATTTTGTCATTTGAGCTAAAATTTCAAAGGGAAAGTGAAAATTAGTGTATTCTAAAGTCAATGAAAAAGTGCCACAACACAACATTAGAAAATGGGTTTTTGAAGAGGCAAAAATCAAACTCATCTCTCCCAAAGCTTTATATACAAGTTTTGCACCACAATCAGAGGCACTGTGCAAATCAAAACTAGTGGGAGACATAGCAAATAGATTGGAGTGCGTTGGTGAGAATTTGGAGTAAGTGGGAGTCGGTTTTCAGGGCGCGGCACACACAGTCAGGGGCGCGGCGCACACATCCCCCGCCCCCAATTCAGAGTTATAACGCGTGCGACGCATAGTTGGGGAGCGGCGCATATAGGCCGAGGAGTAAACGAGCAATGAGGAGCCGGTTGGAGGTGAGGTTAAGGGCGCGGTGCACACAGCCCCCGCCCCCAGTTCATAGCTATAACGCGCGTGGTGCATACCCGGAGCACGACGCACACAAACTAGAGCACGACACACACAGACAGAGGCGCGGCACACAGAACCAAAGTGCCTAGAATGTGCCAAATTCACTCAAATTTTTTTGGGAAGCACATAAATTTGCAAGGTAGGCTCTATTAACCCACTTGCTCATCAAATTTGTTAAATACATGGTGGTTCTATGCCCAATGATGGAGATGAAACAAAACTCTTAAAGCAACCATATGAAGACACCAAGAGATCATTTTGCTAGGGTTGTGCAATTGTATTGTTGATACCAAGGTTCCCTTTTCCCTTCCTTATCTATTTCCCTTGTTCCACTATGCCATTTTTCCTATCATCATTTCCCTAAACTACCAAACTCATATTCCCTTTCCCCTCCTCATATTTCTCAATAAAAACCCCTAACCCTAACCTATCAAAAATCCAAAACTCCTCCAACATCCCTAACAAATTTTTCCCTATAACCCCTATTTCCATTTCATCACTCCCTCCTAATAATCCCTGTTTTATTGTTCCCCTTGGTAACAGATACTACAAAGGCACCCAGCCTCACACCATCATCAAAGGGGCAGCCTAATCACAGCCCACATTGAACTCATGTCATCACAACATTCGTCTGAGTATGAGAGGGAGACACAGAGTGACTCATCTTCAGAAGAGCAAGCTCCCAGGAGACACCACAAGAGTGGTAGGCATGTCAGGGATGAACCCACTACCCTCACCGAGTTACAAGCATGCCCTCTTGCCATGTCAGCCTTCCAGTACTTATCACGCTTTGAATTTTGTCAAAGGGTGACAAATGTCATATTTCATCATGAGTTGGCCAGGTTATTTGTGCTTCATCTACATGGAGGTCAGTCTACCTTGGCCGGGGTCACTTTCACCTTGACACCCGAAGCTATATCATTGGCAAAAGGTATTCCAAATGTTGGGGAGCAGTGGCATAAGAAGAAGAAGGTGGAAAGGCATCATTATGAGCCTTACATCAAAACCAGATTTGTGGATGAGCTCACAAGAGTATTCCCTTTCAGATATTTGAAGAATGAGTATGCTCCACTCATGAGATTGATCATGAAATACTTCAGCTGTGAGGGGAGGTTCTCTAGACTGTATGCCTATCATATCCACCTGCTCATGCACTTTACCAGGGTGAGGTTGATGAACCTCCCATTTTTCATATGCAAGAATATAGAGAGGATGAACACCTTCATGCTGCATAAGACCCCTCAGCAGCAACTTAACAGTTTCTACCACTTTGCTCTCATTCGGATTTTGGTAGATCATCAGTTGGGATTGCAGGGCATTGCTTGGGAGGACTTCATCTCCCGTGACTTGTTCAGCACACCACAGGTACAATCAGAGCCCGAGCAGGAGTTGGGTGGTCCTTCTTATCATCATGAGCATCATGAGATCACTACCATGCCATTTTTCATTACATATCAGAGAGGCAGTAGGCACTTGTTTGCAGCAGCAAAGCGAGTGTTATCTCCACCCGGGGTGGAAGGGGCCTCGCTTCCGGCATTGACTACATAGGTATTGGACAAGGGAAAGGAGCCAATGCATGATGAGGGGCCATAAGGTATACAGGCGACCAGTGTCATCCTCATTCCGGATGAAGAGACAGAGGCAGAAAATGCCAAACTTAGGATGACCATTCAGGAGCAGGACACGGAGATCAAAGACTTGATACTGAATTTCAAGAGGGCTAGATGGGTCATCAAGTATCTGGAGCCGAGAAACAAACAGCTTGAGGACCAATAGATGATCATGGAGCTGCAAAGCATTCGTGAAAATCGACAAGTTGTCCAGCAAAGAGGGATCGAGCTCACTACCTTGGAGCAAGAGATCAACAATGACCGTGAGTCTTGGTTGGATCGGGTCAACCTACACTTGGAGAAAAGCTGGAGAAGGAAAAAAAGGACACTGCCATACTGAGGAGGATGGCTTGTCATTATAGGGCGCGGAACATGAGCGCAAAGGCCCCAATAAGGAGCTTGAAGGCTAAATTGAGCGAAGCAACAAAGGAAGCAAAAAGGGCCAAAGAGCAAGATTGGCTTCGAATCTTGGCTGAAGCTTCCTTGGCACAACATAGAACTTCATAGAGGACCTCCAGCCCAAATTTCAAGGAATTTGGGAAAATTTTGGTTGCACGACAAATTTTTGGCACAAAAACAGGTTTTTTCTCTATACGCGCCGCGCCACCGTCACGACGCGTAAGATTGGGAGCTCCAAATGAGAAATGGTTTCCGTTTTTTGATTTGGTATGCAAAATAAAAATTACTGGCACTGGGAGCAAGAAATTTGGAGAAGATCTTAGCCACCAAAAGGGAAAAATACACTAAAAAATGGCCTCACTGCCCCTATTTTGAGACACAGGAAGCAGTCTTGGGAGAATGAAGATTTGGAGGGGTAAATGAGCTCCAAATTCAAAAATTCCAGTGGGGTTGGAAAGTAGATAGGATAGGCTTTCCAACGAGCTATCCTACACTCATTTTGGACTCTAGGAAGGCCCCCAAAATTGGCCTTAAAGTGGCGCAATGCATACAGGAAAGGAGCGCGACGCATATAGGAAAAAAGGCCAGAATGACTCTATTTCACGAAATTTCGCTTCCTGACTTATTGTAAGTGGGCCCACTCATATGAAGTTCAGTTTTTCGACACCTAAGGTAGTTTTATAAGTATTTTCACTCCAGATGGTCAGTTATCCAAGTGGCAAAGGAAGGCAAAGGGCCACCAAGCCATTTGTCATGTTTGTGGCGCTGCACCTGTAGCTGTTGTTTGGCTCTTCACCTTCAGTTTGTAATGATTTGAGTAACTCCCCAACCCTTGGGAATTATATCTCTCCATAGCACTTTCTATATGTTGTATGCAAACCATTTGCAAAGGGTTGGTTGGCTTATAACTTCTGGGACACTGTGGGAAAGAAACTCTGTTTCTGCATTGTATATTTTTTACAGAGGATTAATGAAAGGCAGTGGCTCTGTTTCATGAGATTCATGTGGTTGTGAGTGTATAAAATGTGTCTCTTATGTTTCATATGTATCTTGTTATGTTTCATAGTTCATTTCATATTCATTTCCAGTGGAATTTT